>PVJI01003103.1:0-130521 GCA_004026765.1 Micronycteris hirsuta
TAATCCAGAAGTAAAGATCCAGGCCTGGTGGCGGGGCACCCTGGTGCGCAGGACGCTGCTGCACGCGGCGCTCCGCGTGACCATCATTCAGCGCCGGTGGAGGTGGGTGCTGGCCAAGCGGCTGGAGAAGCGGCGGCAGAAGGTGCTGGAGACCTTTGCCCAGAGGGAGTGGGCGGCGGTCAAGCTGCAGTCCTGGGTCCGCATGTGGCGCATCCGCCTGCGCTACTGCCGCCTGCTGCACGCCGCCCGCGTCATCCAGGCCTACTGGAGGTGCCGCGCCTGCACCTCCCAGGGCTTCATCAACGGCCACTACAGAGTCATGGCCAACCAGCTGCATCTCGAGCTAGAGATTGTGCTGGGCTCACAGCCTTGCTTTGTGTCAGAGTGCATTCCCCTCCCAATAAAGCAGTGAGGTGGTCTTTCCCCAGCCTCGCGCTGCTGGCCAAGCTGTGGGAGGTCAGGGCAGATGACGGCAGACACTTAGAGTCTCGCAGGGCAGGTCCACGGAGTTGGCGAGGGTTGTCTGAGCCCTGCAGTCCCAGGAGGGTTCCGGAGCTCTCGTCCCGACTGAGCAGAGACTGCGACTGACCGGCAATGTCTGCGCAGGTAGGAGAGTTGGGGGTGCAGATTTGCCATGCCGGCCACCTTGGGGAGCGTCATGCATATCTGGTCTACCTGGCACATCTCCCCAAGGATAATGGGAGCCTTGAGGGTAGGGGGTTAGGGCAGCACATTTGCCAGGAATTCACCTACCTGGGTCTGGTTGTTCGGGGCTTGTTCTCCCCACTCCCCCCCCCCATGATTGACAGGAGCCCACCTACCCCCAGCTCTGCAATCCTGGCTCCTGTTGGTGTGTAAACTGGCCCCCGTACATGCAGTGTAAGGGGAGACCAGAGGGAGAGGCAGACCGCTCCGGATTCGTGGGTGGCAGACTCAATCAACAAGGTTTGGGGCCGCAGGACGCGTGGATCTCCGCACCCGCCCGCCAGGAAGAAGTTCACGGAGAGGCCTTAACTGGGTCCAGTTCCAAGCACCGTCCAGCTGGCCTCAACGCCAGGTCACTGCCTCCAGGCTGAGTCCTTGAAGATGCCTCTCAGTGTGGGAACAGGGGGAGGGGCAGGTTACATTCCACAAACAGGAGGGGCACGGAGCCTAGCTCACAGGTCAAGTGGAGTGACATCCTCTGGATGCCCTCCTCCCAAAGCTCCCTGCCCTGCTGGTGGGTGTGGGGGAGGGCTGGGGTGGGGGGCTGTAGCCTAAGTACTTGGCCTCCAAGTCAGAATCTGAGACCCAAACTGGAGGCGGTCAGAGCACAGAGCCCTCACTCCCCGCCAAACCTGCCCCTCCTCGCCCGGCAGCCCCGACCCCTGCACACCTGCACAGCCTGCTGCTGTGCCGAGTGCCGTAGGCAACTGCAGTGGAACCATCAGGACTGGTGTCTCCAAACGCAGAAAGTGTGAAACAGTCAAAATCCAGCATGAAAGATAAAAGGTGATACCCTTGTCAAGGGCGCTCACTATGCACGCAGTCGGCAGGACAGGAGGCTGCCGTGGGCGAGTCAGCGAGTGAGCCCAAAGGCTGCGCACCCCAGCAGGCTGCAGGCGCTGTGCCCCCAGGCCGCACTATGCATAAAACAACGCGATGTGGAATCAGACACAAGAGAAATTATGTCATCAACATGCGGTAAATGGGACATGCATGATGCTGCTGCCGGCGGACTGTTTTATGGCAAACTTTTTATACGTAGGAAGAGTGCGCTGTAAAATAACGACAAAAAGCATAGTATAGTAAATATATAAACCAGGGACACTATCAATAACTGGTATTGTCAGCATCCGGTGTTAGGCACTGTTCGCAGTTGCAGGTGCTACTCTCTCATACGCCGGCGGCGCAGTGGGCTTGTCCACGCTGGCGTCAGCACACACCCTGAGGCGTGGGTGGCGCTAGGACACTGAACGCTACGATGTCACCAGGGGATGGGAATTGCTCCGCTCCATTGTAATGTTGTGGGGCCCCAGCGTGTATGGGGTCTGCCATTGACGGGCTCACAACTGTGCAAAGATGTGAGCATTTGCGCCCGATGCGGGGCGGTGCTGGGCCGTTTGCGCATCACAACGCTCCGCGGTGCCTGCGGAGGCTGCAGCCGAGTTGCAGGGTCTTCTCCCTCCACCCTTTCCCGCCCATCGGCGCTGATCCCAAGGACATGCCCTAGTAAACGTCCTGGACACCCAACTCTGGGCCAGAGCCCCCTTCCCTGGAAACCCCAAGCCGAAATGACGGGCTAGAGGTTGTCTGAGGAGGTAGGGTTGTTCTGTCACCGTCTGCCTGCTGGGAAGTGGCGCGCGGGGGTGTGCGGGCAGTTTCGGGGCTGGCTCTTTCACAGCTGTGGCCTGGGACAGCCTACGGAGGGCAGGGCCGCACCAGCTGCTATGCCATGGCGGTGTTTAAAGGTGTGGGGGGATTGACCACAAAGGCCTGGACGGCTATTTCTAGGTCCCATGGATGCTGTATGACAAGGTAATGAAAGGCTTGGAGCGAGTGACAGGCGATGGAGATCCCCGTGTGAACACCAGAGGGCGCCCTCATAGCGTGTGAAGGAGCTCTCGTCCAGGCTGGAAGGGCGGGGGCAAGCCCAGGGGCTGGGGGGCCAGCCTATAAAGAGGGGTAACTCTCTGCCAAGGTGGGATGCTTTGCCCGGATCAGGACTGGGGTCGTTTGGGTCGGTGGCCTGCCCCAAATTTGCACCCCAGGCCTCCCTGAGCCCTTTGAGTCTGAAGCAGCATGACCGTCTTCCCTGAGCTCACGGGTGGCAGCGGGAACAGACAAGGGGAAACTGGACTAAAGCCACGGAGGCAGGGAGCCTAGACTCTCCAGCAGCCCGCCACTGTCGTGCCCCTCTCAGCTCATGCCTGGGGGCGTAGGGCGCCCCTGGGAGCCAGCAGACGTAGAGGAAAACGTCCGAGTCCACTTTATGGGTTGTCAAGCTGAGTGTGTGTGTGCCCCCCGAAACAGACAGCAGCCTCCCTCCAGGGTGGCCTCGGTCGGCAGCGCGAGGGGCAGGGCCCTCCCTGGGCGGGGTTTCCCACGGGCCTGGGTGCGGTGTACCCTGACTTCTCAGCAGGGGTGAAGGGCTTGCTGGTCTGCTTCCCAGAAACACTGAAGACCAATACGCTGAGTTGCCCACCCATAAGCTTCCATCCCTTTCTATTTTCATAAACCATAAACTTGTCCAACTAAGCCTTTTTTTTTTTTTTTGCTCCCTGCACACTTGCACCGCCATCAGCTTTATCACATCTTAGCAGGTCCCGCTTCAGGTGTACCGAACTGGTGTCTTCCCAGCTCCTTCCTCAAACACTTGCATTTGTTCCACACGAACTACTCACAGGGCCTCCGTTCTGCAGCCACGCCCGACGTGGCGGCCGCCCCTTGGAGGCGCCACAGCCAGACTGTGCCTGCGAGAGCCGGGGAGAACCTCCGGTGACCCGGACGTGCTGAAGCGGCTCTGCAAGGCGAACACAGCACTTTGCCATTGTTGGAGGAGCGAGACGAGGACTCCAGCGCCTTCCCCTCTCGTCTGGGTTTGGCGCAATGGGCAGGCACCGACCGGTGATAAGCACCAGGAGGCTTGCTGCGCGCCGGCGGCCACGGCAGGGCGACAGGCCGGGGTGCTTCGCATGCCCCCCACGGCTGACGTCGCCTTCCCTGGGCGCCCTAACAGACTCTGGGACGGGGCGTCGCGTGAGCCCTGCCAGGCAGGGAGGGATACGGCCTCGGACGAGGAAGATGCTGACCTGCCTTGGATTTACAGCAGATCCCCGCTCATCCTACAGGAAGCTCGGCGGCTGGGCTGGCTCTTTCAGGACCATTCCGAAGTCAGGCAAGGGGGCCTGGGCTTTGGACCCGACTGTCCGGGTTTGCAAGGCCGCTGTAACAGGGTCCTGTAGATGCTTGGCGTAGACCGCAGCCCAGGGTCCCCTCACAGTCCCAGAGCCTGGAAGTCCCACGCCAGGTGCTGGCAGGGCCGCGTGCCCTTGGGACCTTGAGGGGAGGATCTGTCCTCACTTCCCTGCAGCTGCTGGGGGTTCGTCGTTGGAGTCCCCTGGCGGACAGAGGCGTCATTCCCACCCCCTCCTTCTGGTGCACTTCTATGTGGTGCCCAACTTTTCCCTGTTTTCACAGGGACCCGTTTGCTCGCCTGCATCTGCAAAAACTCCATGTGTGAAGAAGGTCCCCTTCCGAGCTACTGGGGTTAGGACTTCAAGATATCTTTCTGGGGGTGGGAGGGCCCCATTCAGTCCACAGCTCCCATCATAAGCCAGTCCCCCGCTGCAGGCTTTCCCTCAGGAGCGCACATGACCTTGACTAGACCTCTGCCCTGTGGCCGGAGGCAATGCCAGTGTGGGGCCTTGCAGCAGCCGTGAAGACAGGACCCGCTGCATCCACAGGATCGCTGCGACCCACCTTTACGGCACTTGGCCGACTTGCTCTTCGCGGTAAGTCCTCGCCATTTAAGAACAGCGTCTTCGGGACCCATGTTGATCTAAGATGGTCCAGGTGGGATTCCAGTTCCCAGCAGCCCCAACCCTCATCCCCAGGGTCCCCACACTTAGGACACCCCAGCCCCCGGGCCTCTTTCCTGTTTGAGCGCCCCCGCTTCCTGGGCCCAGCCCCCTTGTTCTGCTGGCCTCCACCTGGGGTCTTTTCGGTGCCCGTGGAGCACGGGGACTTGAATCCATCCCATTTTGTCATCCGCCCGGGCGGCCCTCTCTCTGGGCCGGGTGACACCGGGTGTCCTTTCTGCTGCACATGATCCACACAGGGTGCCCTCTTCAGAGTCTGCCTTCCTCCACGGAGCCAGCTTTTAAAGATTCAGGACGGAGACTTCTTGGATTTTTTTCTAGAAACAGTGAGAATCAGAAGCACCGGGAAAGCATGCGAATGGAGCCTCAGAGTAGGGCAGAGCCGGGAGCGCACGCCGCCATGGCTGACAAGCTGTGAGACCAGGGTCATGTCTCTGCCGTTTCCTCCCTTGTGAGGTGGGTGAATGTCGTCACTCCATTGCTCTGGCTGTGGACAGCAAAACGTGGTGATGGGACTGGACCTTGGGGGACTGCTGGGGCTTCCTGGGAGCCTGGCTTCCTGCACCTCCCTGCCCATGCACTGTACCCCATCATTTCTCCCATTCTCCAGTTTACTCCCGTGATGCAGACCCTGGCCCACGGGGTCCGTGCGTTGTGGCTGCGAAGAACAAATACACACGGACTACAGAAGTCCTGTGGAGAAAAAGGGACGGCATGGCCGCTCTCTAAGTGAGAGAGAGGCCCCGACCCCTGCCTGGACAGGCTTTTATTGCTTTTCTGGGTACATTACATCGAGGATGGTCCTCATTTACTATGCACAGGTTTGCTGTAGGTGGTTACCTTTTACAGATGACAAAGGAAAGAATGTTGCTAATTACTACAAAGAGAAGGAAGTTACAGATCCAGGGGAAAAGTGGATGAAGTGGTTACATTCCATACTTTGGAGGTTTAGCACGGACTTTAGGAAGTTACTTTAGAGATATGCAGTAAACATTTGCTGCCTCAATCCAGGGTGAGGGAGTTTTAGCAAAAGCAAGTCTCATAGCAGCCGAGGTACACAATGCAGGCCTGGTTCCCCACAGGAAAACCTGTCTGTGGGTTTGGCTTCCTGTGTGCCGACTCGCTCCCCGTCCGTTTTCCAAATCAGGGGCAGGTTCCATGCCACACGGACAGGTTCCCTATACTCCCGTTTTCCCCACCCCCTCACCCCATCAACTTCACACTGACACGCCCGGCAGCCCGAAAAGGTCTCCTCCTCCCGCTCCCCACAGCCTCGCACCTGCTGCCCCCTCCTTCACTCTACGCATTGCATTTTGAATGAGTTTCTCAGTGACCCCTGGGGCTTCGGAATGACTGGGTGGCTCAGGGGCCTGGAGCAGGAGTTGAGACCCTGCTCATCTCCTGAATGTGACCTTGAAGCCCTCAGGGGACGAGGAGCACGGAAACATGCTTGAGACCGCTGGAGCCCTGAGCTGGGGGTCCTGGCTGGTCCCGGGGGCTTCACGGGTAATCTGGCCTGCGTGGGCCCTGCTCTGCCAGGACAACCGGGTGCCCTACAGAGAGGCAGACACAGGAGGTTCAGCCATGGCAGGGGGGTGTGCTCTGTTCCCCATATTCTGCGAGTCTCCACAGATGCTCAGTGGCAATTTTTGTGCCTATTTTCCTAATTCCCACCCTTCCAACAAGTAATGCCTTTACAATCCGTGTATAAATTGAAATCCATTGAATGGATAGCGGCCAGACCCCAGCGAGTACCAGCACATACCTGTGTCCGTGGCCCAGGGCCTGGGCCGGCCTTTGGAGGCAGAGCGCTGGGTCACTCTGGCAGGAGAGGAAGGACAGGCGTCCCAGGTTTTCCTTAGAAGGGGCTCTGCTCTTGGGAACCGTTGTGGCACCTGAGTCACTGCTGCCCTTATGACATCACGGCTCTCTCTCCCCGCCCCCTCTCTTGCTTCCAGAGCTGTGGCTGGAGGAGGACAGACCTGAGGGTGATGGAGCACCTCGCCCTTAACCATGGGTAACTTAGCACAGACCTGAGAGTCTGAGCACCAGCCCGAGTCCTGGGCGTTTCCTGGGCCATAAGAGACAGCCAGACGCCCCAAGCTCTCTGGGAGGGCAGTGCCTGCCTCATAGCCACCTCAGGGGGGGAGCCCCCTCCATGTCTGAGGCCCTAGGAAAGGCCAGGAGCTCAGTGTGGGCTTGACATGGCACCTAGTACGGGGGACTTCTGCTTCTTCCGAAGTTTTTCTCTCTAGACTCTGAGTATAGAAGGATGGAAACCTTCCAAGTTATAATCAAAGATAATGAGGAAATCCCACGGATAGAACAGAGCTGGAAGGAGCAAAAGCTGGAAGAAGGGACTCCACCCGCACCCTCCCTGCCCTCCATGGGCAGATGAGTCCAGGCCCTACCGTGTTGGGGGGCACCCTGATTTTCGATGTCTCTGACCCTCGTGGTCCAGTGGAGTGACTCAAAGGTCTGTGACCATGTGATTTATTGTCTGGAGGTGCTCCAGTGAGTGAAAGAGGCACTTATTACTTTACACCAGGGCAGGAGGCATGAGCCCAGGGCGTGCCAGGCCAGCTAGGATGGATGGTCACCAAGCAGAGCTGGAGGGAACAAGGACTGACTCCTCCCTGGCTGTCCTTTGCCCCGCATTTCCTTCTTCAGCTCAGAAGCGTGGGTCTGGCCGGGGTGTGTGGGTTGTGCCAAGGAGGGGCCAAAGACTGTGAACCCAGACCCCCCAGGGCTGGGAGCTACCCGTGGGGACTGCGTTTGGGAGCGCAAAGGCCAACGTGCAGCAATGTTGGGTCTAGAAGCGTGCATCCGTGTGCTCGTGTGTGCACATCTGTGCACACGGAACTTTGTGCTGATGTGTTAACTGGTGTTTAAGCTCTTCCTCAGGTGTGTGAGGTGGAGGAATCTTTGAATACTGCAGTGGGGCAGCGGGGGGACAGCAGGTCGTGGGGTTGACCTGACCTCCGAGGGGAGAGGACCCGGGGAGCAGACGGGAGGGGCCTGAAGGGAGGAGACACGGATCCCAGGTCAGAGGTCGGGTCCGAGTGAAACGTGAATCTGCTTCCCCTCTCCATAGTGGTGTGTCTTGTGCAGACTGGCCCAGCATGTCCGCGTTAAAGTGGGCGAGTTTGCACACGCAGGTGCAGCTCCATCTCACAAACCCTGAGACTCTGGGGGAAGGTGGCGCGTCCGAGTCCATCACGCACAGAGCGGCCGAAGCAGGACACTTCCTAGGTTTCCTGGGCCCCGCTGTTGCCGATGGCTCTCCCGAAGAGTCGGGGGAGGGGAGGCTGTGGACAGAGGGTCAGGACCCCTTCTGGGCACACTTCAGGGCCGAAATGTGTGCGTGTATCCCAAGTGTCCCGTTTTCTCTTAAAAGGCTCCAGAAGACTTAAGATCCTCATACTGCCACAGGAAGCAGCCACGTCCATTCAGGCCTGGTGGCGGGGCACCCTGGTGCGCCGGACGCTGCTGCACGCGGCGCTCAGCGCGGCCATCGTCCAGCGCTGGTGGAGGCAGGTGCTGGCCAAGCGGCTGGAGCAGCGGCGGCGGGCGGCCCTGGAGTCCTACCTGCGGCAGTCGTGGGCGGCGGTCACGCTGCAGTCCTGGCTCCGCATGTGGCGCGTCCGCCAGCGTTACTGCTGCCTGCTCCATGCCGTGCGCACCGTCCAGGGGTGCTGGCGCTGGCGTCACTGCCAAACCCGCGGCTTTGTTCAGGGTCTTTACCACGTCAAAGAAAACCAACTGAATTTGCAACTAGAAATCTCTTTGGGTCCAGAAATCTGCAGAATGCAGCAATGCACAACCTTTCCAATAAAAGACTGATCAGGTCTGCAAACCTGCGTTACCGGCTCTGTCAGACGCACACTGCAGAGGTCGCTGAGCTAATGAGGGCAGGTACCAGGCGTCAGGGGTTGTCAGGGGACCTGCGCAGAGGGCTGAGAGCCGGGTGCCCGTCGACCAGCAGGCCAGGGATTGATAGCAATGTCTGCTGTGGGTAGGAGCGTTGGGGGCCCCGGCCCCCAAGTCAGCCAACCGGACAGGCCTCTAGACAGGCGGTCTGGTTCGGCGTCCTGCATCATCTCCTGCTCCCCTCCCCACACTCTTTCAAATACACTATTTTAAAGTCGTGGTACAATATACAGGCATACAATTTGCCATTCAACCATTTTAACAGCTTAGTGACATTAATACTTATTTGTTGTGAAAGTGTCACCACCATCCAGCTCCAGAACTTTATTCATCTTGCAAAACTGGAACTCTGTCCATGAAACGACAGTTCTCATAATTCTCCTTTGCCCCCTCCGCCACCCCCGGCAGCTACCGTTTCACCTTCTGTCTCCATGAATCTGACGGCCCCCTCCCCCCGGCGGCACCACACCGCGCTGGTCTCGACCGACCTACTTCCCCGAGCACCGCTTCTGCTAGAATCGGAGGCGCCCACTCCTACTTTTTGAACCAAAGAAACTGCAAAACTTAAGTTCTCACATACACGAAACTTTACACAGATACACAGGACATGGCAGAGTCATGGGTAATCACCCAAAACTGGAAACAACTCTGAAATCCTTCAACTGGTAAAAACGTCTGGTAACGTCCAGAGAGTGGAACGCCACCCCTCAGCAAGGAGGACACTGCCACGGGGAAGCCTCAGGTTCACGGTGAAGCCAGACGCCAAAGGCTACCGACCGTCACCACCTGTACAGGGCATTACGGCCAACAGCGGGGCCAGATGCAGACCAGGGGTCGCAGACCACATTGGGGCACAGGGGATTGTGCTTCCTGTATTTCGAAGCTCAGTTATTAGGTGAGCATACCTATTCTATGGTGCTGAAGAAGTATTGTGAATGCTGAGAGATATAATATGGAGATTATCATTTGTAAAGTTCTCATCTATTGAAGACACATACTAAAGTGCTTATGGGTTAAATTATGTACTTTCTGTTGTTTTCCTTTTTTAAAATGACATATTGTTTAGCAATTATTTTTTAAAATGTATTTTACTGACCTTATTGGGGTTCGTGAAATAGGTTGCAAGTGCGCGATTCCCCAGGATGTTACCTGTGTATTGTGCTTTATGTTCACCACCCATTGTCTGGTCCGGGAGGAGGGGCAGTGAACTCTGGAGCCCAAGGCAGAGAGGATTCTCAGGGGAGAGCAGATAGATTCCCCTTGGACTTGGCCGTTTGGAGTGCTGGGGATGTTGATCAGCATCGTCCCGGTGGGAGGGAGAGGAGCCCCGCTGGAACGGGGTGGGTGGGGAGAAAATGGCAGGAACAGAGGCGGAAAGAGCGACAGCCAGTTTTGCTGTGAGAAGCAGCAAAGAGCTGGGCAGAAGGGATCAAGGCCAGATTTTCTGAAGACGGCGGAGGCAGGCACCGGCAACGTGGAGGGCGGGGCTGCGGGTGGAGGGTCAAGCCCCTGGAGATGGCAACAAGGTCCAGCAGGCCCCGTCTGCTCCCACGTCTTCCGTCAAGTGCGCGGTGACTGACGCCATCCCTGAGGTCAAGGGGAAGGAGTGGAACGGGACAGGCGCAGAGGAGGTGATGCCAGCCCAGGTGGTGGCTGGCACAAATAACGCCTCCTGTTTATTGTGCAATCCTAAGCATGTCATTCTGTAACATAACATCATCACGCTCAAACACACCGTGACGTTTTAGGTGAGACGTTCAAATTAAAACTGCAAATTATTACGCCCATTTTATTACCCTACCAACTACACTCAGGCAAGCGTTACTCCTGCCAGACCCTGTAGAGTGTGAACTTAGGCAGAGGAGTGCGCTGGTGATCTGTCCGTCTGAGATCCACAGCCAGGCATATAACCAAGATCCTGCCTCGGGCTGAGGGGTGGTTTTGTTGTAGCCACGCTCCGCCCCCGCCCCTGCCGCCCCCCGCAGGCACAGAGCAGGTCGGCGGCTGAGTTCACCCCACACGTTTGCGGGGGACGGGGCGGGGGGGGGGTCAGTGCAGGGTGGAGATGACTGTAATTAACCACAGTCTCTGAACTGGGTCACGAAGGGTGCACGGGTAGGTCAGGAGTGATGGCCGCAAGAACAAAATGGGCAGGGTCAACAGACCGGGTGGCTAATCACATCGAGAGAGACATTCCGCTGGGGGTGAGTGTGTGCAAGGGGCACAGGAGGGAGCGCGGAAAGGACTCGGAGAACAGAACTTTAGAAACAGTGGTTTGGGCGATAGTCTGGCGACTGGAAATGGTGGGGCCCAGAGCTGTGCTGTCCAGGGGAGGAGCTCGTAGCCAGCTACGGCTGTTGAACTTGAAATCATTTAAATGAAATTAGAAAGTCCGTTCTTTAGTTGTGCTAGGCGTATTTCCAGGGCTCCCCCGCTACGTGTGGCTGGTCGCTACCATATTAGCACAGCTACGGAACGTCACAGAAAGCTCCATTGCAGAGTGCTGCTCTACTATAGCCATCGGGGTGAGTGGCTGAGGAGGGCAGCGGAGAGGTTTCTCAGAGGTAAAAGCGAAGGAGATCGGTAGGCTCATCTCGGCCCAGCGGTGGAGACACGGGGAAGGGTTCAGGGGCATCGGAGGGAGCCTTTTCATGCACAGCCCTCGGGGGGAGAGGTGCAGGTGAGGGAACTGTGGAGATGAACTGTTTTCTACTAGTTCCCACGGTGATCAGCATACCAGGTCCCCATCACTAAGGCCAGCCTCTGGTCCTCCACCCAAGGCAGCGTCGCACTGCTCCCGGAAGTCAGCCAAGCGCTGGCGTTTGCTCTAGCTGCTTGCCAGACACCTTGTCACAGGTATCCTGGACCCCAGGCCGACAGGGAAGAGCCCTGGAGCCCATTGCCCTGGGCAGGGAGGGGACCCCACGGCCTGCAGGAGGACTCTGTCTCTCAGATCCCTGCGTGGGGGGGGGGGGGGGGGCGGGGGGAAAGGGGCGGCGCTCCAGGCGGGAGCCAGGACTTTGGCTCTGTCCTGTGTCCAGGTAGATCCGGACCTCAGCTTCGGTTTTGACAACTGAGGCAGAGCATACGGGGGCGGTTCGTTCAGAACAGCGTCCGTGGGCGCAGGGGGCAACCTCCCTGGAGTTTTTTCCCAGGAAGGAGAGGAGGGAGCGTGGCCTCCTCTTCTAAAATGTCCCTTTGCTGGGGGAGACCACGAAACACACCCGGTCAGGTCAGATCTTTACTGGGCGCCGAGCCCTCAGGGGTGGGTGATCTCAATGTGGAACTGCAGGTGGGTGGCCGTGACGACGCAGTGGCCCCGGAGGAGCGCGCAGGTCTGGCAGTCGTGGTGGCGCCAGTGGCACTGGATGACGTAGATGGCGCTCAGCACCTGGCAGTACCGCCAGTGGACGCGCCACATGCGCACCAGAGACTGGAGCTTGACTGCTGCTCTCTCCCTGATGGCGTAGTTCAGCAGGGCCACCCTCCGCTTCCTGTGCAGGATCCTGGCCAGCTTCGGCCTCCACCAGCACTGGATGACCCAGGCCCGGAGCGCCGCGTGCAGCAGCGTCCGGCGCACCAGCACGCCCCGCCACCAGGCCTGGATCCTCGTGGCTGCTTTTATTTTTCTTTTCGAACCTTTCTAGGTAGAGAAAAAAGAAAGCTCTCAGGAAACGTCCTGCCACCCACTTCCAGGATTTCCTGGAAGGGTCCTGGATGCTCTTCATCCTCAGCCCTACTTTGGAGAGTTCGGAGGAGTTAGCCAGACGCGACTGAGAGCCAAGGCCTGGTCTTGCCCTCTGAGTCCCAGCCCCTCCACCGAATGCGTCACAGGCGCACGGGGCACAGGAGAAGCCGTGAGCAACGACGAGGGTGCCCCTGGGAGGCGCACTCTGCTCGGTGCTTGGTGGCTTTGCGAGGCTTGGCTTCCTAATGCAATTCGCCTGTGGTTCTCTGCTGACTCCAGCCCCACAGGGCAGCCGAGTCCCGCTGCCGCAACTGGTTTAGCTGCAGGGCCGGGGGAGGAGGTACTCTCCCGCCTTCCCACGCGTTCCACATTCTAGTTCCGAGGCCTCCCTTGTCACCCACCCCCCACCCCAGACATTTGTTCCCTCTGCTCACTCTTCACCACAGTCAGACCCAGGCCCTGGAGGCCCTGTCAGGAAGGGGCTGGAGGGAAAATGAGCCGACACCGAGTCGGCTCCTGGTGATTCTAGACTCTGGGGCCCCAAAGAGGCACAAGTGCGTCCACCTCAGGACACGGGCGTGAGTGTCCTGGACCTCTCTTGACTACGTGGAAACTTTACTCACCTTTTTTTCCTTTTTCTCCTTTTTCATCTTCTGCGGCACTTCAATCATTTCCTCTTCTCAATTACAATTACAATGAGATTGCCTTTTCTCTGTCACCAATAACAAAACGGGAAATGGATGGATGCGTTAGGACGGTGTCTCGCGAGGGCCGTGGCAAAGACACCCACTGCCTGCCTCCACATGCCGGCTTTTCCCTAGTCCCCCGACTGCAGGCGGATCCCAGCCACCCCTGGCCTGCCTGGGAGTTCTGGCTTGTCTCTTACACAAAATTGAAGCCCCATACTTGTCTTTAGATGTTTTATTGGCATTGATTTCTCTGCTTCCCAAGGTCTGGCAGGAGTAATAGGAGGGAGAGAGCTGTGAGTTCACAATTGCATTGTGACGCGAGGGTTGAGTCTTCCTCTCCAGCAAGCCCTGTCTGCTTCCCTCCTGGCAGAGGTGTAGCAGGCTCGGCGCACACACAGGGCACTTGAGTGCCATCCCATACCAGGGCTCTCCTCCAATCAGGCCCACCTCCGTCCTTCTCCTGGCCAACCACATGGGAGGGTGGGAGGGATCCCAGCAGTGTCTTCTCAGACTTGGCTCCTCCTGTCCGCCCTGGATTCAGGCTCCAGCGCCCCAGCGCACTGCAGGAAACAGAGAGACCAGATGGGCCGAGAAAGCAGTAAAACGAAGAAGGCTGTTACAGACCCACTGTAAACAAGGACCATAACCAGGAGGATTCATATCCGAATCTTTAAAAGCTTACCAATTCAGAAATTTCCAATGTGACGAGTTACTCAGAGCTATGCTTAAAGGTAGAAATGGCCGGCAAGGCTTTCGGGGTGTCCTGCGGGATGTCAAGCCTTTCGGGGTGTCCTGCGGGATGTCAAGCCTTTCGGGGTGTCCTGCGGGATTTGGACGGGGTGCACGGCTCTTGTGGAGAAAGGCAATCAGCAGCATACTGAGTCCCTCCTACCAATGTGGACTATCCCTCCATTCACTTAGGAATTCTTTTATATCTTTCTTAAAATCTTTAAAATTTTGTGTCTAAAGAGCTTTGTTCTTGAGATAGAATTCTCTCCATAAACTTACCATTTAAAATTGTGCAATTCAGTAATTTTTAGTATATTCACAAAGTTAGGCAACTATCACTGTAACGGGGTGTAGCCAGGGTGTGCCCCCCCCCCCACCGTTCAAACGAAGGATTTGAAACAAGGTCCAGAGCTCAGGATGACAAGGAATGATAAAATATAGGATGTCCTCATCCCCACAAGTCTGGACTAGGGGATGGGACACATGGAGCAGGGCCATTGAGAGTTACTTTGCATGTCAACAGTTGTCCAGCTTTGTACCTGGCATACAAAAATGGTTATTTTGCATATCTATAGCTGCTGGCTAGCTTCATAGATATTAAGGGGCTGACCCTGCTTTGAGCCAGGGAGAGGGGAGTGACTTCGACCCATGATGTAACTGGGAGGCAGCTCCCCCTGGTTATAGCCCTGCATGAGAGCTTGGAGGTGGTTGGCTCCACGGCACGGGGCCACACCTGCCCGGGCTAACTATGGCAGCCCAGAACGGCTGGAAAAATCCAGGAATGCTGGCAGGTGGAGCTGATTGTGGGAGGAGTCGGAAATGGGATTGCAGAGGAAGGTTCGAGCTGGGATTTAAAATCCACGAGAGGCAGCCGTGAGGGGCAACCACACGGTTTGGGGGCTCCCTTTACCACGAGGCTTAGGAAGCAAGAGAGACAACGCAGGACTAGGGACGGAGACAATGTGAGACCTTGCAGGGAAGGAAAGGGATGAAAGGACTCTTGCTGGTGGGCCATGAGAAAGTGCCACATGGGTTTGGATTAAGAACTGGAGACCCTGGTGACATAGCTGATGGCTCTGGGAACTGTGGAAGGCATGCCAGCTGAGCACGGATGACTGAGAGGAACCGGAAGAAGTGAGTTTCGGACTTCTATTTTTTTCCCCTAAGATACGGTACTCAAGACTGGTCCAGGGGAAAGGGGAAGGAAGAACTGTGTGTTTGTGGGTGTTTAACGGACTTTGAGTATTTAACGGCGACATTAAGTCATTAAACCTGTATAACTTTTTGGTTTTAGATTTTATTTCTTATTTTTAGAGAGGGGAAGGGAAGGAGAAAGAGAGGGAGAGAAACATCAATGTGTGGTTGCATCCCACATGCCCCCTACTGGGGGCCTGACCCGCAACCGAGGCATGTGCCCTGACTGGGAATTGAACCAGCAACCCTTTGGTTTGCAGGCCCGGGCTCAATCCACTGAGCTATATCGGCCAGGGCTAATCCTGTATAACTTTTGAATAAATAGTTCCTTTCCTTTTCACCAAAATCTGGCACTGAGAGCCAAAATTTCAATTCCTAAGGGAAATGGGCAAGGTGAACTTGATACAGAAAGACCCCAGGAGAGGGGGGTGTCCATTGGGTAAGAGTATCTTGTCCCCCTGTCCACGGGTCTGTTCTGTGACATCACCACTGTCTGATTCCAGAATGTTCTCATTGCCCCCAAAATAAGCCCCATACCCATCAGCAGTCCGTCTCCATTCTCCCCTCTCCCAGTCTCTGGGGACCGCCCATCTACATATTTACAGATGAGTCTGCTTTGGGTATTTCACGTCATTGGAATCACACAGTGGCAACTTTTGCTTGGCAGTGTTTTTGGTGTATATTTGTGCTGTCACTTGTCTCAGTGCGTCACACCTTTCTATGGCTGACATCCCATTGCACGCACACACCGCATTTTAAAATCCGTCCCAAAGTCAGCGGGCACTTCCGCTGCTCCTGCTTTTTGACTGTTATGAATAAAGCCTGTGAATATTAATGCGCACACTTCTGGGGCATGTTTTCAGGCCTCTCGGGTATGTACCGTCGATTAGTTTCTTATTTTCTATGTGAAGATATTCCAGACTTTTTAAAAAGTATTTTTTATTGATTATGTTATTACAGTTTTTCCTTCTTTCTCCCCCCTCCAACCTGCCCCCCTCAACCCTCCAGCATTCCCCACGCCTTAGTTCATGCCCATGGGTTATACATAGAAGTTCTTTGACTTCTCTGTTTCCTATACCATTTTTATCTCTCCCTGTCTATTTTTTTTTAAGATTTTATTTATTTATTTCAGAGAGAGGGGAAGGGAGGGAGACAGAGAGGGAGAGAAAGAGCAGTGTATGGTTGCCTCTCACAAGGCCCTCACGGGGACCTGGCCTGCAACCCAGGCATGTGCCCTGATGGGGAATCGAACCGGGACCCTCTGGTTCCCAGCCCGTGCTCAATCCACTGAGCTACACCAGCCAGGGCTTCTCCCTGTCTATTTTATGCCTACTAATTAGGCTTCTTCTTCCCTGTACCTTTCCCCTCCTATTCCTCCCTTCCCCCTCCCCACGGAAATCCCTCCATATGATGTCCATTTCTCTGATTCTGTTCCTGTTCTAGATGTTTGCTTAGTTTTTTTCATTGTTTTTCTTTTCTTTTTGGTTCATTTGTTGATAGTTGTGAGTTTGTTGTCATTTTATTGTTTATATTTTTTATCTTCTTTTTCTTAGATAAGCCCCTTTAACGTTTCATATAATAAGGGCTTGGTGATGATGAACTCCTTTAACTTGACCTTATCTGGGAAGCGCTTTATCTGTCCTTCCATTCTAAATGAAAGCTTTGCTGCATAGAGTCATCTTGGGTGTAGGTCCTTGACTTTCATGACTTCGAAGTCTGCTTTCCAGCCCCTTCTTGCCCGCAAGATTTCTCTTGAGAAATCAGCAGATAGTCTTATGGGCACTCCTTTGTAGGTAACTGTCTCCTTTTCTCTTGCTGCTTTTAAGATTCTCTCTTTATCTTTAATCTTGGGTAACTTAATGATGATGTGCCTTGGTGTGTTCCTCTTTGGGTCCAATTTCTTTGGGACTCTCTGAGCTTCCTGGACTTCCCGAAAGTCTATTTCCTTCACCAGACTGGGTAAGTTTTCCTTCATTATTTGTTCAAATAAGTTTTCGATTTCTTGCTGTTGTTCTTTTCCTTCTTGCACCCCTATGATTTGGATGTTGGAACATGTCAGGTTGTCCCAGAGGTTTGTAAGTCTCTCTTCACTTTTTTGAATTCTTGTTTCTTCATTCTGTTCCAGTTGGAGGTTAATTTTTCCCTTTTGTTCCAAATTGTTGCTTTGAGTCCTGGTTTCCTTCCTGTCACTGTTGGCTCCCCGAATATTTTGCTTTATTTCATTTTGGGTATCTTTCACTTGTTTTTTCATTTTTCGACCAAGCCCAATCAGTTCTGTGAGCATTTTGATTACCAGGGCTTTAAATTCTCCATCAGATAGGTTGACTATCTTCTCATCGCTTAGCTCTCTTTCTGAAGTTTTGCTCTGTTCTTCCATTTGGGCCATATTTCTTTGTCTTGGCACACCTGTTAAATTGTAAGGGGGTGAGGCCTTAGGTATTCACCCAGGCAGGGCAAGTGGGGGAGGGACCAGAAAGGGAACAATGCAGCTTGCCTGCTCGGCTCTAGCTCACTTTCCAACGAACTCGTGTGAGACTGGGAGTTTCTCCCACCACAGCAACCCCTGCAGTAGTCCACAGTCAGCTCTGCGTCTGTTTCGCCTTCAGCCAGCTCTGCCCACGGGGTCCACTGCCTCACCTTGGTTCTTCTGGCCGGCCCGCCGGCACAGTCTCACTGTGGGTTCTTACTGGTCTGGTGGTTCTGGTTGATTTTTTCTTTAATTTCTTGGTTGTCAGAGTTCCATGCAGTTTGATTTTCTGGTGCTTCTGGTTGTTTATTGATTTTAGATTGGTTGTTATCCTCCTTTTGGTTGTGCAAATAAGTGAAGGGTTTCTGCCTATGCCTCCATCTTGGCTGGAACCTCCCTAAAATTGATATTCCAGACTTATGAAATAATAAGATATATATTGGTCTCTACTTCCAGTTGCTGGTATAGAACTCCTAAAACTCTTGCAATTGCTTAAGGCATAAGAGCACAAGAAATATCTTTTGTTTTAATATTTGTTCTTTGACCCCGAATCCTGACAAAGGGCCTGAACCCGTGTGATTTCCTGGGCAATAGGAGTGTCTTTTGTTCTAATAGGGTGATCTGGGCGGGCTCCCAGATGGATTTTAGATGTGAGCTGGTCACTGGAAAGGCGAAGCCGTAGTAGCAGCTTGGAATTTTCAGCTCCCCACCCCCTGCAAACCCCCATTCTATTGAGAAGGAAAAAGGGTTGAAAATGGAGTTTCCAAAACTGGCAGAAGGGAAGTGTTTTGTCTGAGCTTTAGAGACAGACAGGAGGAAGGGTCCTAGGAGGGAGAAACTTTGCCAAGGAGAGAGCATCCCCGTTCGCGAGCAGCCTGCATGGAGGCTGGCCTCCTGCGCGCTCCCCAGGCCGCACTGCTCCCGGGTCAGCATCCGCGTGCTCAGCTCCGGGGGCTGCCAAACAGAAAGCTAATGGGTTCCAAGCCCAGGCTAGCCCGATGGCAGGCTGACACAGTATGGCCACAGGGACAACTCTCATAGGGGGAGGTGCTGAGTGTCTTCAGGTTTATAAACCCCCAACCCCTCCCAGGGGCAAGTTCAGGGGCAGGGACGGTGTTGGGTCTGTGGAATGGGACACCTGGCTCAGCATAAATTAGGACAGTCTCAGGTGGCAGTTTCTGACTTGGACAGAGTCAGTGGCATATGGTCACTGCTGGTCCCGAACAGGGGCCCTAGGCACTGAGGGGCAGGGGACAGGGGAGGGGTACCTGTATGGAAATGAAGCCTTTCCTCCAGTCTGGGAGGGGGGCGGGGCCTGACGCTTTGGGTCCCCATGCTGTGGGAGCCACAGAGACACACCAAGCCTGGTCAGGCATTTATTGGGCCATCGAGCCACCTCTGCAGTGTGTCAGACAGACAGGATCTCAATGTGGAACTCCGGCCTTTTGGCAGCGCCCACGGGCTGCGCCTGTGGCTGGTCCCTGGCCTGGAGGGGGAGATAGTGCCTGGGGGCCTGGAGGGGGCAGAGAGTGCTGCACACTTGGCAGTAGCGTTGATGGCACTGACACATGCGGACCCAGGACTGCAGCCTGACGGCCGCCTGCTCCTGGATCACGTAGACCTTCAGCAGGGCCTGATGGAGCTTCTGCATCCGCTGCCACAGCAGCGCCCGCCACCAGTCCTGAATCATCCAGGCCTGGAGGGCGGCTACCAGCAGGGTCCGGCGCACCAGGGTGCCACGCCACCAGGCCTGGATCTTGCCAGCTGCCTTCACTCTTGCTGTCTTGCCAGTTGCTTTCACTCTTGCTATCGGGTATTTCTTTGTAGGAGGCTGCTAACCAAGCAAAGCAGAGGACTCCCAGTGACCTTGTCACCACCAATCACAGCCCTGTCAACCACTAAGGCGCTCCGACCTTCTCTCAGCCACCAGCCTTTCCCCGGCTGGTTCTGAGGGGCTAGGACACGTGGGTGGGGCTTTGCCTCCCCTTGGGTTTTGTCTGTGGCTGTGGCCACGTCTGCTCGCCCCGCAGTCACTGAGTCCTTGCCTTTCAAATGGGGATATATGAGGGGAGACCCAAAAACATCGGAATTATCATCTGGCAGGCAGCCCCTTGGGGTACAGGCTTCCCCTGCTAGGAGAGTGTTGTTGGAACACACTGTATCAGTGCGCCAGCTGGCAGTGTTGTGAGAGGCTGTGTTTGGCCTCAGTGAATTTATTTTGAAGACTCAACGCATTTGCCCCTTTCCTGACGGTGACTTACGAGCGCACCTGCCCACGCTGTGCTGAGTGTTCTGCGGTTTCTGACCACAAACAGCAGGACCCTGGGCCCTACCCTCCCTATGCACGCGATCTCGCCCCAAGTGACTTGCTTTTGTTTCCCCGGATGAAGAAAGGGACACGTTTTGCCCATGTGGAAGGGGTGAAACAAAAAATGGCAGAAGCACTAAAAGGCATCAAAATCTGAGTTCAGACACTGTTTGGAGCCATGGAAAAAAGCCTCGATAAGTGGGCTGCCTCAAACGGAGCACACTTGGAAGGTGACTGAAGTTTAAACATGTCAGAATAAATAACACAATTTTTTAATAAATCCAGGGTTTTTGGGTCCCCCCTTGTACTTGCCCTGTGGTCCTTCCAGCTTTGTGGGGCCGCTGGACCCACTTCCCGGCCCAAAAGAGCCAGCCCAGGTGTGAGGATGGACTTTCTCACATCCTGCCCCAGCCCCTGGGGGTCTTCCCCTCACCCCCTTTCTCTCGACTTGCCCTGCTGCCTCTCAGTCACCCCCACACCCTTCTAGGACCAGCCCCCGCCCCCGTCTTCCAGTTCCCTCTGTTCTGGCCCCCGCCCCGGTCCCCGTGGGCCGTCCGCACCCCTAGTGTCCCTTGTCTCCCTGTTTAGTGCGCCTGGCCCGGGGGAGGGAGGGCAATGCTGAGCTGGCGCCAGTGGAACCGGGGACAGACCCTCCGCTTCCAGGCTCTCTGGGCTCCGAGGGCCGTGACCTGTGATCTCTCCTGCTCCCGGGCCCCACCTACCTTCCTCCTCGGTGTCTCCCGTATCTCCCGTGTCTCCCGTGTCTCCCTCTTATCTCCTCGGTCGGGCTTCTGGGATCAGAATGCAGGCAGAAAGTCTGAGTGAGGACCGGCCCCCTCAAGGCCCCAGTTCCCTGTCCTCCCTGTATCTTGCGAAGTCATCTGGTACCTCCCTCTGCCCCCAGGCCCGCTCCCCACCCTGGGGCAGGTTCCCGCCCAAGTCTTACATAGCACCCACCGCCCATGGCTGGAGGGCGGTCGGTGGTCCAGGCGTTCACCTCCTTCTGGCTGCTGCTCAGCTGTGCCTGGCCGAGGCGGGAGGGTGGTCGCGGAGGGGTCAGCAATGATGTCACAAGGGCACCTGTGACCCAAGGACCAGGGTGTCTTCTCCAGGCTCAAGGTTGTTGGATAAAGAGGGGACACCTGCGCGTCTCCCTCCTTCCAGGGATGGGCTGGAGTCCTCAGGGGAACCACGGCCCCTGTGAGCCTGTCCTTTTCCGAGGCTGACCCCTGATCGGGCTCACCCACAGGGCCTCCTGTGGCCAGCCGCTGAGGAGAGCAGCTCTCGCAGTGCAGAGGAAGGCGTGTGGGCCGCAGCGCCCTTCCTCCGTGGGTAGGGCAGTCCTTCCTCGTGTGGAGAACAGTGTGGGTACACAGGGCGAGCAGAAGGAGCCACGGAAGGGTCAGGACGGAGCTCCCTCAGCCCTCTGTGCTCCCTCCTCCAGCTGCTGTGACCCTGTCCTTCTGTGGCCATTTGGTGGCACTTCGCAAGCCAGTATATTTCCTTAAAACAAAGCAAGGCGTTCCATCCTATGTCTAAGACTTAGTAGGCTGGAGGAATTTTCCAGACACAAGCCATTGTGTAGGAGACAGTGCGGCCCCCACTGTAGGCTCCTCAGGGGGGCAGTGGTCCTATTTTAAAGATTCATGAGCTACCCAGGCCTGCTTCCAAAGCCAGCGCCTTCTGGCTGCTTCCAGCTCCGGTTCCCAGCTGCGCTCACGTCTCTTAGGGGACTCTGGGGACAGCTCCCTCAGACCTCGGTGACAGCCAGCGGGCCTCTTCCTTTCTGAGCGTCATCTACTTCCCAGCAAGGAGCCCGAGGACTTAGCTCTGCCCTCTCGTCTTCCCAAGGCGCCGTGTGCCAAGGAGGGCCGATCACGACTTAGTGGTCACATCACAATGACTGTGATTGCTCATGACAGCACCACCCCCCCCCCCGCCCCCAGAGCACACCCCGGTTCCCTCTCCTGTCCTGCATGACTTCGCAACAGCACGTACCCAGCCGCAGCTGTTACTTTCTCCTCTCCACCAGTGACTCCATTTCTCAGCACCCCCAGCGACTGTCCACAGCAGGCCGTGCTGTGAGGAGTTCCTCCCGCGTGTCCCCGACGCCGAGGGAGGTGTCGGTTAGGGAATGCACACGGAGGTGGTCTTCTGAGTCACAAGACAGGTGGCTTCTCCTCTAAGCGTTAAGTCCGACCAGGTGGCTCTCCCCAGGGGCAGCGCCGGTCCGACCCCCAGCAATCACCTCCTAGTGTGTGCTGGCCTGAAAGCTGCAGCGCCACCTTGCGGTGGTGGTTCGCATTTCTCTGACCGCAGACGAGCAGCCTGGGCTTCTCAGAGCGAGGGCCTGCGCTCTGGTCTTGACACGGACCGTTTCTGGCCGAGGGAACTCCAGCAAGCCTCTCGGCCCCTTCTTGTCGGTTTCCTCCTGGGTGGGTGAGGACGGCAGCACCCTTCCTCCAGCGCGGAGCTGGGGAGGGGGTCACACAGGCCAGGACTGGGACGGTGGCCGGTCCTTCGCTGCTCCAGGCCCTTCAGCTCCCAGGATGACAGCACCTTGGCCATTGGGTTGCCGCCTGACCCTGTACTTGTCGCCTTTTCCTATTCGATCGCCATCATTCTCTTGCAGGACTTCTTGGATGGCCTTCGCTGGGTAGACATTGTGCAAATACTCCTTCCATCTGCCTGTTCACTATTTTTTTGTTTTGTTTGTGTTTTGTGTGTGTTGCGTCTCTCCACACAGGTACCTGTCCATCCATCCCCCTCTATAACTGGGCTTCAGACAGTTTTGGACAAGTGCTTTCTTGTCTAGGGTCACAGGTTTTTATTTTATTTTATTTTATTTTAAGATTTTATTTATTTTTTTAGAGAGAGGGGAAGGGAGAGAAAAAGAGAGGGAGAGAAACAGCAATGTGTGGTTGCTTCTCACGTGGCCCCCACTGGGGACCTGGCCTGCAACCCAGGCATGTGCCCTGACTGGGAATCAAACCGGCGACCCTTTGGTTCCCAGCCCGCGCTCAATCCACTGAGCCACACCAGCCAGGGCCAGGGTCACAGGTTTTTCCATTAGCGTCTGGTCTGTTTCCCACTGAGGTCTTCGCCGAGTGACAGGAATGTGAGCCTGCATGCGGCGTCACCCCTTTGTTGGGGTCAGTCCCTCATCTGACAGAGCACCTTCCTTGTCCATTTCTTAGGAAAGAAAAGGTGCCTGGGTATAAATAGGCAAAGACTTGCAAATCTACCCTCAAATTGGATGGAGAGTTTTGCTTAGTTTGGAATTCCAGGTTAAAAATAAGTTTTCTTCAGATTTTTGAGGACTTTGTTCCACTTTTTACTGGAAGTCCAGGGCTACTTTGATTCCCGTGTGCATGGATGTGACCTGCTCTTTCCTCTCTGGAAGCTTTTAGGGTCTTCCCCCTACCCCTGATGTTCCGAAGTGATCGTCGAGCTGATGGACATTTGTGTAAGAAGTGCGTACACAATTCCATCCAGGTCTTAGATCTGTGGCGCCGCTGTGGTGCGTCTCCTGCTTTCTAAAAGGGGCTGTCCCATCGTCGCCATAGCCGGAGGGTTCCCTCGCCAGCCATTCCCCATCCCTCCCTCGTAACAAACTGGTGGTTCTCAGCTGCACCGAAAGGGATGCGTCTTTCCCCCCCTATTCTTGTGTTGGGCATTTGCTTAGTCTTTTAGTTTAGAAATTCCTATCATCCAACTCTGGGAAACTTTGTTGTCTGAGTTAAAAAAATAATAATTTCTACCCTTCAAGAGTCTCGTATTAATAATGATAGTAATCTGCCCTGGCTGGCGTAGCTCAGTGGATTGAGCGCGGGCTGGGAACCAGAGGGTCCCGGTTCGATTCCCAGTCGGGGCACATGCCTGGGTTGCAGGCCAGGTCCCCGGTGAGGGCCATGTGAGAGGCAACCATACATTGCTGTTTCTCCCTCCCTTCCCCTCTCTCTAAAAATAAATAAATAAAATCTTTAAAAAATAATAATAATAGTAATCCTATTAGATTATAGATCAATCCTTTAATTTTCCAACATTTTCTAACTCTGTCTTTAGTTCTACTTTTTGGGAGATTTTCTCCATTTTTAGAAAGAGTTTTAGCTTTCAAGAGCACTTTCCCTCTGAATATTCCTTATGGTTAGAGCACACGGTTCCTGTTTCACTGACTTGTTTGTGTCTCTTAGCAGCCTAAGAATATTACTTACTGTTGTTTTTTGTAAATCTTTTTAAAAAAGATTTTATTTATTTATTTATTTTTTAAATCGCAACTTAAAAAAAGATTTTATTTATTTATTTTTAAAGAGGAGAAGGGAGGGAGAGAGGGAATCATCAGTGTGTGGTTGCCTCTCGTGCGCCCCCTACTGGGGGCCTGACCCACAACCCAGGTACATGCCCTGACTGGGAATTGAACCTGTGACACTTTGGTTTGCAAGCCAGCACTCAATCCACTGAGCCACACCAGCCAAGGCTATTTATTTATTTTTAGAGAGAGGGGAAGGGAGGGAGAAAGAGAGGTAGAGAAACATCAATGTGCGAGACTTATATCAATTGGTTGCTTCTTGCACACACCCTGACCGGGGACTGAACCTACAACCCAGGTCTGTGCCCCGACCGGGATTTGAACCTCTGGTGGTCGACGCCCAATGAACTGAGCCACACCAGTCAGGGCTGTGAATCCTTTTCCTCTGTCCCCAGTATTGCCTCTGTTTCTCTTAAGCCCCCTCTTTTTTCTGTTTCTCCTTTTGTCTCAGCCTTTCATGTCAGAAGCTTTAGGCAGATGCAATGGCCCTTGGCTGTGTACGAGTGTGTGAGAGTAGGGCCGTGAGACGTGGAAGGGGTGCTCGGTGCGTGGGGCGGGGGGGGGGTGTGCTCACTCACGGGTGCCGTTCAGGATGGGTCAATAAGGCAGAGCTGGGCAGTGCCCCGGTGGGGGACCCCAAACGTCAGTGTTCATTTGCTTTATTCTTTGGAGTTTGTGGTGCGTTGCATTAGTGGCCCTAGAGTCACACCTTTGGTGATGGGACTTTGCAGTTCCTTCCCATCGGGAGTAAAATCTATCCTTGTGCCTTGGGTTCGGCAATGTGACAGGCTGTGGCCGATAGAATCAGGGGGAATGATGACATGTGAGTCTGTCCTTGGCTTTGAGAGGCTCTGCCCCTTGATCTTTGTGCTCCGGTGCTTCTGCCGTTGCCAAGTCAACAAAACACCCACGCAGCCTGCCGTGTGAGGAGGAGGAGCAGACACGTATGGCCGGAGCTCCCCCAGCCCAGCCGCTGCAGCACGCAGCCTACATCGACCGTGCTCACGGTCGTGGCCACCGCGGCTGGTTTGCCCTGCCGGTGCAGCAATAACGGACTGACTCCCCAGGGAGGAATCCCAGAACCTGGAGTCAGAGAGGAGAATGGAACTGGACTGCAAGCCTTCAGGAGCTGAGCGGGCACAGGGGCCAGAGGCCTCTCCGTTGGCGTGCACACGCTCAGTCCATCCGTTTGCGGCAGCGCGGCACTTCCACTCTGCCTCCAGCCACACCGGAAGGTCCTGGGTGCAGGTGCTGTCTGTCCAGCTGGCCCAGAAATAAGTCTCCCTTCAGCCAGGGTGGGGGAGGGCTATTGCCGGCCATACATACGAAGGGGGAACCCCCAAACCCCTAAACGAGTGTCAGTTCCTCACCTTAGGCTCTCAGCAGCTGGGGCCTCAGTTCCACACCCTGTTCTTGTTATAGGCTTGGGATGGGTTTTGACGTCACTGGCAATCTTGTTATCTCTTGGGTGTTTTTTCCAAAATTGTCAAAATTGTCTTAACTCACTGTGCACATGTATTCTTCGATATGACTTTTTCTTTTTTTGGCATCCATTTGCCAAGTTCTCAAAAACTCTGATGAGACTTTTATTGGAATTGAGTTTAACTTTCAGGTTAACTTGGAGAAAACTGGAAACCTTGCAAACCGAATCATTCTGTTGATAACTACATTGTGTTTGTCCCCATTCACTCAGGTCCTCCTTCCTGGCCCGTGAAGCTGGGGACAGAAGTGACATTTGTAACTTCCAGGAGCATGAACTTGGAGGAGTCTGCCTCCGTCTTCCTCCTTGCTCTCTCAATTATAAATGTGATTACTGAATTTGAAGCAGCTGTTTTGGATCACAAAGTGACCTTGGGAACAGAGGCCATTCTCACAGAGTCCCGGAACACCTGTTTCTGAACTTTTATGGGGAAGAGAACTAAACCTCCAATTTATTATTTTTAAATATTTTATTTATTTCTTTAGAGAGAGAGGGGAAGAGAGAGAGACGGAGAGAAATATCAATGTGCGGTTGCCTCTTAGGCGCCCCCCACTGGGGACCAGTCTTACAACCCAGGCCTGTGCCTTGCCGGGGAATTGAACTGGCGACCCTTTGGTTCCCAGGCCCACGCTCAACCCACTGAGCTACACCAGCCAGGGTGAAATCTCCAGTTTATTAAAACCACAGTTACGTGGGTTGTGCTATCATTCACAACTGCCATATGGTCAAGCGCTACCCCAGTGGTTCTCAAAGTGGGGTTCCCTAGAAGCGCAGCCACAGCTTGCTTCACCTGGGGACGAGTTAGAGACCCGCATCCTCGGGTCCTGCGGGACTGAGTCCCAACTGCTGGGTGTACGTGCGTTCTGCGCAGGGGGGATGGACGCTGGGTCCGGGAAGCGCGGCTACAACGATGTCTCCCTTAGTCCAGCTTCCACAGCAGGCCCTCTGTGCGGGAGCGCTGCCCACCTGCCCCAGGAGGCCGAGTCCAGAGATCATACCCGGGCGCAGGGCTGCCACCCCTGTGCGCTGCGTCAGCGGGGGCGCGGGCAGGAAGGGGAGGAGCCCACAGCCCTAGTCCCGGCCCTCGTTACAAGACCGGCTGCGGGTTGCCCAGGGCACCCCTGCCTGGAACTGCGGGGTGTAGCCCTCCACACCGGGCTCACAGGTGAGCCATCCACAACGAGATCCCCGTTCAGCCCTTCGGGTTGAAGGCGCTTAGCTGATTTATTCACGAACCCCCCCTGCTCTCCCCCACGCTACAAGCATTATGAGAATGTTCTGGTCTTCTAGGTGCTTCGTGGAGAGATAATTTCACATTTATTGTGAGGAATTCCCTAAGCATGCCTCCTACCAGTTTCTAATTCAAAACCATTTTTGAAAACTTCTTCCCGAAAAGCAGCTCACACAATCTGCTTCTCAGTGTTTAATAATCTGTTGCGATCTCCTCCGCATTTTCTGTCTTGACTGACTTATGTGAAAAGGGGTTCGCTGGCTCACCAAGCTATGAATTCCCAGTGGAGCCAGGGGCAGATTCAGGCATGGTTGGATCCAGGGGCCCAGAGGGCTCCTCGGACTCAGTCTCTGTCCTTCCGCCTGTGGCCCTGCTTTCCCCTGGGTGGGCCCCATTCTCAGTGAGCTGTTTTCATGTGGTGTTCCCAGAAGTTCTGGCTCCATGACCCTGAACGTCAGCAGTCCTTGGAGCGAGCCAAAGGAAGTCGATCCCTACAATGGGACAGCCTCCAGCTCTAATAAGGAATGAGGCGCGCTGCCGTGTGGATGAAGCCTGCAAGCATCACGGCAAATGAAACCAGACACAAAACCATTTGACCTCATTTCTATGAAAAGTCCACACCAGCTAAATCCATGGAGACAGAACGCAGGCTGGAGGTTGCCAGTGGCTGAAGGCCGGGGTACTGGGGGGAGAGTGACCTCATGGGCTTGGGGTTTTCTTTTAGGACGATACAAATATTTTATTTTACTTTGTTTTATTATTATTATTTTTTAAAGATTCTACCTATTTGTTTTTAGAGAGAAGGAAAGGGAGGGAGAAAGGGAAACATCAATGTGCAGTTACCTCTTGAGCGCCCCCTATGGGGGACCTGGCCTGTAACCCAGGCATGTGACCTGACTGGGAATTGAACTGGTAACCCTTTGGTTCAAAGGTTGGCACTCAATCCACTGAGCCACACCAGCCAGGGTGATATAAATGTTTTAGAACTTGATATACAGACAATTGTGGTTGCTTAATGCTATGAACGTACCAATTGCCACTGAATTGTTCATCTTATATTAGTGGTTAACCTTATGTGGTTACTCTAAAAATGGTTGTGTGAATTTCACTTCCATTGTATATATACCTATATAGAAAGTGTTCTTTCATGTGACGCTCGGTCAGTCACGGCCCTAAGAGAATGGGAGAGACACAAGAAACCAATGTATGTCACACTCACAGGGTCTCAGGTCCTCCAGAGGTCACCACACATCATTCAGGGTCACAGGAGAAGCACCAGGTTTGGGTCAGGTGGCAGGAGACAGCAGGGAGAGAGAGCTTTTGCTGGGGCCTTCACCGGAGTGGGAAAAGCCAGGCAGGGCAGGTCACCAGTTTGGGACTGGCCAGTAGGAATCGCGTTGGCCCCCAGAGGCCTGTACCTGACCCTGGGATGAGAAAGGCAGAAAAGTACCTCCAGTGCTGGGCACAGAAAACAGAAAACGTGGTGAAATAGCCTGAGGTTTTTGTGAGGACTAGCAAAGCCAGACCGCAGAGGCAGGAGCTGGAGCGCACAGTAGGGGAGGGAAAGCTGTTTTAGTTTTTCGTTTTAATTCTCACCTGAGGATATGTTTATTGATTTCGGAGCAAGAGGAAGGGGGGGTGGGGAGACGTGAGAGAGAAAGAAGGAGAGATTAGAGAGAAACATTGATCGGTTGTCGCTGTGCACGCCCTGACCAGGGATCAAACCTGCAACCCAGGTATGTGCCATGACTAGGGATCCCACCTGCAACCTTTTGCTGAGGGCCCAAAGCGCCAACCCACGGAGCCACTCCGCCAGGGCGTGAGCCGCTTTACTAAGGTGCCCAAAGGAAGTCTCGCAGAGAGGAAGCAGGGGGCAGAGTCCAACCAGACCGAGTGAGAGCTGCACGCAGGGGACAGCAGGTGCCCTGAACTGTGCGGGGCCTGCGGGGCAGAGCCGGCAGCGAGGACTGAGAGGCTGCACGGTCCTGGAGATCAGAGCCAGGGCTTCTGGGATTGCTCTGAATTGGAAGGGAAGCCGTGGGAGGATTCCATGATGCACAGGGGCAGAGGTCTCTGGTTACAGAGACCCCAGTGAGGAGGAGTGTCTGTGATTGGCTGACTTGGGAAGCCCGGGGCCCCAACGGTCCTTCGCACGGCAGAGTTGCTGACCAATCACCGGCCTGCTCGTCCCGCACTAGGCCCTCAGCCCTCCTCCACACAGGACCCCGACACTGCGCCCCCGCCCTCGCACCGCCCCCTCGGGGCTGACCTGCGTGCCAGAGGCTGAGTACCAGCCCTTGGTTTCTCTGCCCCGCCGCTGCTTGTTCGACAGAGACCTGGCGACACCGAGTTGGAGCAGACCTGATCAGTTCTTTATTGGGAAGGGGATGCAGTCTGTAATCCGACAAATCTGTGACCCCAGAAAGATCTCAAGTTCAATTCCTAGCTGGTTTGCTGTGAGTTCGTACCTGCCCCGGAAAACGCCACTGGTATGGCAGTTACGCCAGCGCCAGTACACCTGGATGATGCGCACGGCATGGAGCAGGCGGCAGTAACGCTGGCGGACGCGCCACATGCGGACCCAGGACTGCAGCTTGACCGCCGCCCACGACTGCCGCAGGTAGGACTCCAGGGCCGCCCGCCGCCGCAGCTCCAGCCGCTTGGCCAGCACCTGCCTCCACCAGCGCTGGATGATGGCAGCGCTGAGCGCCGCGTGCAGCAGCGTCCGGCGCACCAGGGTGCCCCGCCACCAGGCCTGGATCTTTATGGCTTTTTGCTCTCCATCAGGGAGCTTCTTTTTAGGTGGGGATGGGGGTGGGGCACGGGGTCGGGGTGGGGGAAAGGGAGGTAGCTAGGAAAAAGAAGGGGCACTCAGGAAAGGTTTCCCATCCACCTCCGCCCCAGGGCGTGCCAGGAAGGGGTCCTGACCCCTCCTAGCAATGGCCCCTTAGAAGTTCAGGGACACTGGGCATGGCAGTGATGGAGCCAGAGAACAGAGAGGTGTCCTGTCTCTGCCACTCTTGGTTAATGGACACAGGCATCTCAGCAGCCCTCTGAGTCTCAGGCTCCCGACTACAACACGTGGCACATGTCACGTGCCCTGGTCACCACCGGGCATGTGAACGTGGCTGGCCAGTCTAGAGAGAGCACGCCATGATCTCTGGGTCAAGGGTTCTCGTGTTCCTCCTGGGCCTGACCACCTACCTGGGTGCAGGTCGCCTCCCCGTGGTGCCCACCCACAGGCTGGAGAAGGGGCTCACCGCTCAAGCCTGATTCCAGCTCCCATCCCCAGCCTCCTGTCCCCCTCTGTCAAGTGATGTAGTTTGGAGTCTCTCTCATTTATTTCTCACGTTCATTTCTTCTGGTTCTCACACCTCAGCCAAGCACACATACGTGCACACGTGTGCACACACTCCCCCAGGATTCTAGACTTGGGTTCCCCTTGACTTGGCAATGCCTCCCCTTCCCCCTGCCCTCCCCACCTGATTCCCAAAGTCTGCATGGCCTGATCCCCACTTGCCAGGGTTTCTCCTCCCTCTAAGCAACTCTCCGGGGCTCAGTCACCCACCCCTCTCAGGCCCAGAAGGATGTGGGAGAGGAGAGAGATGGGTGAGTCAGTCCCTGTCCCTTCCAGCCCGGGTGCGGACAGCCACTTGGCCTGGTGGGTGGGCCAGTCTCCGTTTGTGATGGTCGCTCCTGAGCAGTGATTCGGAGCTCTGCCTTTCACTCACAAATGCACCCTGGTTTGGACAGCACACCCCGTGACCGTCCTGCGCTGCGGGCCTCGGGGAAGACAGCCCGTCTCTGCTGGGTGAGTGTGGTCAGGGCCGGGCAGGCTGGGTTGCCTCCACCCCCAACGTGGGGGGTGTCCATGGACCTACCTCTGGTGGCGTGGCTCGGGGTGGAGAGCCTTCCCGTCTTTTTTTCCTCAATGTGATTTCCACAGTTTCTTCTTCTGTGTCTTCATGCAGCTGGTCATTCCTCTGTAATCAGAGTTAGAGGGGAAACGCATGTGCAGGTTACCCTCTGTGCGCCTGTGAGCCAGGAGCCCTGCATTCTCCCCCACCACCAGGCCTGGATCTTTATGGCTTTTTGCTCTTCATCAGGGAGTTTCTTTTTGGGTGGGGATGGGGGTGGGGCACGGGGTCGGGGTCGGGGAAAGGGAGGTAGCTAGGAAAAAGAAGGGGCACTCAGGAAAGGTTTCCCACCCACCTCCGCCCCAGGGTGTGCCAGGTAGGGGTCCTGACCCCTCCTAGCAATGGCCCCTTAGAAGTTCAGGGACACTGGGCATGGCAGTGATGGAGCCAGAGAACAGAGAGGTGTCCTGTCTCTGCCACTCTTGGTTAATGGACACAGGCATCTCAGCAGCCCTCTGAGTCTCAGGCTCCCGACTGCAACACGTGGCACATGTCACATGCCCTGGTCACCACCGGGCATGTGAACGTGGCTGGCCAGTCTAGAGAGAGCACGCCATGATCTCTGGGTCAAGGGTTCTCGTGTTCCTCCTGGGCCTGACCACCTACCTGGGTGCGGGTCGCCTCCCCATGGTGCCCACCCACAGGCTGGAGAAGGGGCTCACCGCTCAAGCCTGATTCCAGCTCCCATCCCCAGCCTCCTGTCCCCCTCTGTCAAGTGATGTAGTTTGGAGTCTCTCTCGTTTATTTCTCACGTTCATTTCTTCTGGTTCTCACACCTCAGTCAAGCACACATACGTGCACACGTGTGCACACACTCCCCCAGGATTCTAGACTTGGGTTCCCCTTGACTTGGCAATGCCTCCCCCTCCCCCTGTCCTCCCCACCTGACTCCCAAAGTCTGCATGGTCTGATCCCCACTTGCCAGGGTTTCTCCTCCCTCTAAGCAACTCTCTGGGGCTCAGTCACCCACCCCTGTCAGGCCCAGAAGGATGTGGGAGAGGAGAGAGACAGGTAAGTCAGTCCCTGTCCCTTCCAGCCCTGGTGCGGACAGCCACTTGGCCTGGTGGGTGGGCCAGTCTCCGTTTGTGATGGTCGCTCCTGAGCAGTGATTCGGAGCTCTGCCTTTCACTCACAAATGCACCCTGGTTTGGACAGCACACCCCGTGACCGTCCTGCGCTGCGGGCCTCGGGGAAGACAGCCCGTCTCTGCTGGGTGAGTGTGGTCAGGGCCGGGCAGGCTGGGTCGCCTCCACCCCCGACGTGGGGGGTGTCCATGGACCTACCTCTGGTGGCGTGGCTCGGGGTGGAGAGCCTTCCCGTCTTTTTTTCCTCAATGTGATTTCCACAGTTTCTTCTTCTGTGTCTTCATGCAGCTGGTCATTCCTCTGTAATCAGAGTTAGAGGGGAAACGCATGTGCAGGTTACCCTCTGTGCGCCTGTGAGCCAGGAGCCCTGCATTCTCCCCCTCCTGCCTCAGCCAGAGCCGCCAGGGGCAGGACTTGCATCCTGGGGGAACTGGAAGTCCACCTGCCCCTGCCAGCACCAAGGGGGACTGGCTGTTCTTACAGAGCATTGAAGACCCATCACTTGGAAATAGATAGTTTAAACCCCTTATGTCTTCCATGCCCCAGGTTGTCCATGGTTAGAGGCTTGGTGGTTCCATCCTGCTCAGGTCTGCCCTCCTCCCGCCAAGGCTCAGGCAGGAAGAGAGGAGGTGGGGAGAGCTATGACGTCACAAGGGCACCTGTGACTCAGGCTCCAGGAGGCCTCCCAGTAGTTGAGTTCCCTGTGGTAAAAATGTGAAACTGCCATAAATGCCCTTGGCGAGAGAGGCCAGACTCCAGAAACATTAGCCCACGGCACAAAAGTGTACAAAATTAGCCCTTTCTGCCTGGCTGATAAAAACATAAATGTGAGGATTTAAACACTATCAATAGGAAATTCATTTGCCTGGGCTTCAGTTAAACAATGGAACCCAATGATTAGAAAGAATGAGTTTGGAACAAAATTTTTAAAAAATATTTTATTTACTATATTTTTAGAGAAAAAGAGAGGGAGAGAAACCTCGATGTGCGAGAGCTACATCGACCGGCTGGCTGCCTTTCGCACACTTCCACCTGGGGACTGAACCTGCAATCCAGGCATGTGCCCTGACCGGGTATCGAACCAGCGACCTTTTGCTTTGCAGGATGATGCCCAACCAACTGAGCCACGCCGGCCAGGGCTGGAACCAGATCCTTAAGTCCTTTACAAAAGGAGATTTAAAAAAGGCTCAGAAGCACACAAGAGAATGTCTGATGTCATTAGTCACGAGAAAAATGAAAATCAGAAGCACCCTAGGGAACGGCTGAAAAAAGAAATGCTAACAACAGCACGTTGCCAAGGATACACAGCCCCGCCCCCCGATGCCCCCCGCCCCCACTCCCACACTGCTGGCGGGACAGCGTGGGCAGTATGGAGCAGGAGACACACTTTGGACGGCAGCTGGGCAGTTTCCAGTGCCGTCAGGCAGAGCTGCGCCCTGTGAGGCAGCGGCTCTGCTTGGTATCTACACAAGAGTGAAAACGCGTGTCCACAGAAGATCTGCGCGTGAGTGCTTGCTCACAACAACTTCAAAGAGGTCAAAGTTGGAAACAGCTCAGGTGTTCACCAAGAGGTAAGCAGACCCAGAAGGGGTGGGACACTCACATCATGAAGTAACAACACAGTAATCAACACGAACACGCTACGGATACACACAATCGCACGGATGAACCTCAAGCACCTTACGCTAAATGAAAGAAGCCAGACACAAAGGAGGACTTACAGGACGATTCCACGCAGAGAAAATTCTAGAACAGGCAAAACCAAACCCTAGGTAAAATCATTCCGAATAGAGCTCACATCCAAGGCAGAGGTCTGTGAGGGGTTGTTTGCAAACAGCACAAAGAAACAGAGAGAAACGAGGTGTGTTTTGTTTTGGGTGGTCGTTACAGGGAACATAGCATTGTGAAAACCCATCAGACTCATGTATTAGGAAGCACTAAATAAAACTGCAAAGAACATGCCTGTTTTCTACGTCCTGACATGGAATATGTAAGACGAACTGAAGCACAACATCGTCCCTACCTAGGCACATATTTATATGTATGTGTTACAAAGGCATTCTTTGTAAAAGGGGGATCATTTTACACTATAAAAATGTAACCGTAATTATCTTCGAGGAGGACACTGGAATTGGGGGGCAGAGTGCATTTCCTGGCCGAATCCCCTGTATCTGGCCCATCAGCCGGGCACCCAGGTGGCCTCTTGGGCATGGAAAGGCCCCAGAACCAGCCAGGGCCTCCAGCTCCGGCTCAGGTGGCTTCAAGCACTCTCCTGCCCTCCTTCTCCTGAGGGCCTCAAGGTCACAGTCAGGAGACAGGTGAGGAGCGGCCCCTGGACAGGCAGGGCCCCTCCTCTGCCTGCTCCTGGCCCCTGAAGGTCATTGCTGAGCGGAAAGACCCCTGGCCAAGGACTGGGGTGGTTGTGAGCCCCCGTTCTCTCAGGGTCTCAGCTCCAGGGGTCGCTGAGGAGCACATCTGGTGTGGAGGGCGAGGACAAGGGAGGCCAGCGCGGGCTTAGGGGCGATGTAGAGAAGAGGAGGAGGCAAATTAAGGCTGTGGGGGTGTCAGTGTGAAGCTGAGGGGCGGGCGGCATGGCTGCATGGCCGCATGGCCGCATGGCCTGGTCGTGGGTCCCAAGCAATGCTAAGCCGGGGGTTTCTGTTCACAGGTTCATTCTCTCATCCGCCAATCACTGCGCCCCTGCTGGGCGCCAGGCACCACTGCAGGCCTTTGTTAAAGCAAAGAGTCAGGCAGGCAACGTCCCCGTCGGCAGGAAGGTCACAAACCCACCAAAAAGGTGCTTTCCACAAATCGGGGCAGGCGGCCACCGGTGTTTCTGTCAACTGACAAAAGTCTTTGTGGGTCGCACTGTCCAGATCGCACCGCTAAACCTAGACAGTGCGATGCGTGGTCAACGGAACAACAGCATGGGTAAACGGGGAGAAAAGATTCCTGGGAAAAACTGGAACCGGACTGTCACTGACTTGCAAGCAGAAGCAACCAGGAGACCCTGCTGCTGATATATTTCCTGCCTCTAGAGGGAGCTCCTCATCAGTCAAAAAAGGAACACGGAAGGAGCTTTTAGAAAACATGTTTTGAAATGTTTCCTTCTTCATGCGATTTTTGTTGCCCAAAGGAATGTGGTTCACTCATAAAACCTCTTATAGCTGAACACTTAAAACTTTGGAAATGTCATTTCCACATCTACCTATTACTTACTTATTAGAATTGTATTGGTTTTATTTATTATTTTTCTTTTTCATTCTTTTATTTTTATTTTTTTTACTTTTTAAAATTCTATTAGTTTTAAATCCATTTGTTACAAATATAAAAATGTTCCCTGGCTGGTGTGGCTCAGTGGATTGAGCACTGGCCTGCAAACCAAAGGGTCGCCAATTCGATTCCCAGTCAGGGCACACGCCTGGGTTGCTGGCCAGGTCCCCAGTAGGGGGTGCATGAGAAGCAACCACACACTGATGTTTCTCTCCTTCTCTCCTTCCCTTCCCCTCTGTCTAAACACAAATAAAATCTTTTATGTATAAATATAAATGCAACACCTTCTGACTTGTTTGTAGAATAGCTGTCATCGGGGAATATGAAAAATTTTAGCCAGATTCCAACGCAAGCCTTTGCATGGTTGGTGGAAACAACTGGAAATCGAGTGTCCTGAGTTAGGAGGCAGAGCCAGCACTGCCAGCTTCCCTCCAAGTCTCAGGTCTTCATGACGGTCTTTGCCACTTTCAGCAGCCATTAAAGTTAGTAGCAAAAGGAGCAGAGCTTAAATCCAGTCTAGAAGATACCATGGGACAAAGGATGAAACTGGGACTTCCCTAAAAACAAAACAAAACAAAACAAAAAACCAACCACCCAGGCCATAGAAAAAGTAACAGCAGGAAAAAAGAGGATTTTTTTCCTAAAGATGTTATTTATTTTTATTTTTAGAGAGAGGGGAAGGGAAGGAGACAGAGAGGGAGAGAAACAGCAATGTATGGTTGCCTCTCACGTGCCCCCTACTGGGGGCCTGGCCTGCAACCCAGGCATGTGCCCTGACTGGGAATCGAATTGGTAACCCTTTGGTTCCCAGGCCCATGCTCAATTCACTGAGCTACACCAGCCAGGGTGAGGGTTCTGAACATATGTAAAGATGCTCAACTCAGCCGTAAAAAAATTACAGGGACGTTGGAGGTGACGGGTCGTCTGTGTTAAGGGCGAAGAGGAATAGGCAGTGTCATAGGGTGTTGATCAGAATGTAAACTGGAAAACCTCTGGGCAGCAGTTTGACAATATCCATTAGAACTGAAAATGCACCGACCCCTCGGCACAGCAGTTCTGTCCTGGGAATTTTTCCTACCAAAATAGTCCCCAAAGTGAGCGCCCACTTGACACCGACATCGGACCCACTCAGGAGAAGAAGAGAAAACCACAGGCCAAGGTGACGATGGAACCCATATGTCATAAATATTGACAGCTGAATTCAATGATGATTTCAAATGATACTTAACAGGAAGGATTTACCCCCACCCAGGCAAGAGCATCGGTCATTGTTCTTAACTATCGACAGCACACGCTGATTAATATTCCCTTAATCAGAAAATAGAGGTGCTGAACGAGTCGTTTGCAGCTCCCCAGGTTTTCAGGAAGCCTTGGGGATGAAGCCCAGAAACAGGCAGGGAAGAAGAAACTACACACCAGGAGCCTAGGGAACTCCACAGAGCCAGCCCCACGAAGATTTCACCCCGGCACGAGCCATGGCTGTCCGGGGTCCCAACTGCAGATTAAAAATCCCTAGTGGGTACATTGGATTGGCCAGCCCTGGTCACATGTCTGCCCAGCAGCCCGGGAAACTGGCTGTTTTTCAGCTCTATAATTAGACACCAAGACAGATAAGTAGGGTAGTCCCAGAACATGGGGAAGGGACTCAGGTGCCAGGTAGTCTAAAGTATGGCCAAGGCCCACCACTGTGAGGCCTCCACAGTAAAATGTAATCTGTTGATGAAATTCATGGTATTAACAAACCAAAGAGGAACACCATGGAATCCTCTCTGTAGTTGTAAAAAGAAAAATATTTAATAAAATTCTTTATTTTACAAACCACTAGCAAACAACCCAGCTAAAAATCACATGTCATTAAGAAAACACAAATTTAAAATAACGGAGCCCTGGCTGGTGAGGCTCTGTGAGGCTGGTGAGTGCAAGATTGTGAACCAAAGGGTCACTGGTTCAATTCTCAGTCAGGGCACATGCCTCTGTTGTGGGCCAGGTTCCCAGTAGGGGGCGTGCAAGAGGCAACCACACATTGATGTTTCTCTCCCTCTCTTTCTCCGTCCCTTCTCCTCTCTCTAAAAATAAATAAATAAAATCTTTAAGAAAGAGAGAGATTGCTTTAAAAAGAAACAGGGAGATACCACTCCTCTCCTATTAGAATAATTAAAATCCAGAAAGCTAACAAAACTGCATACCAGCGAACATGAGGAACAACAGAAATTCTCATTCACTGTTGACGGGAACACACCATGGAAGTCAGTTTGGTAGTCTCCTAAAAATTAAAGACACCCTAACCCTACGACCCAGCAGTCAGGCTCTCTGGTATTCACCCAAAGGAGCTGAGAACTCCGTCCCCACAAACACCTACACACGGAAGTTCAGAGCAGCTCTGTCCACAGCTGCCCAAGCGTGGAAGCAGCCACGCTGTCCTTCAGCAGGCAAAGGGTAAACACACCGGTGGTGCATCTGACAGCGGAACGTTATCCAATTATTAAAAAAAAAAAAATCAGCCAGGGGAGAAAACGGCCCGATGGCTGTGCAGGGAGACCCTGCACGCCCACAGCGCCCCGAGTCTGCGCCGGACTCATTCCCTCCGAAGAGGACCCGGACACGGAGGTAGCGGTGTTGTCGAGAAAGGCGGGGGAGGCGGAGACGAGGCCCTGCAGGGAAATCCACAGCACGGCTGGCGTGCCCAACAGGCGGTAGCGCGCTCACAAACCTTCCCTCTAAACGCAAGGGATCCCAGCGCCCCATCAGAGACCCCGCCCTTCGGACCCTGGCTTTGGAAACCACTGGGAAAACGCCTAGAACCATGAGAGAACTGCCGGGAAAGGAAAACCGATGATTACAGAGCTCACACGCAGACTCGACTGAGCAGCCGGTGCAAAAGCACCCGGAGCGTCGGCGAAAAGGCCCGCTCCCTGCTCTTGAAGCACCTGCCGAGGTTTGAAGTCTGAGCCCGGGAATACGCAGGAGAGAGGACGAAAGTGCGTGCCCGTTGGAAAGCAAAGCGTAAACTCTCTGCACTTACTATCAGTAAAACCAAGTGTTGCGAGGGTGTGCAGGTGGGGGGAACGCGAAGGGGTTCCACTACCGCGGAAGATAGCGTGGGGGTTTCTCGGAAAGTTACACCCAGGACTGCCCCGGCCCAGCAGTTCCATCCCAGGTGCACACCCAACAGCACTGACCACGGGCGTTCAAACGCCGCACCCTCGCTGACAGCCCCCTCACGAGAGGTACCTTCTGCGGAACCCAGCGGGAGGGGCTGGGGGTGGAGGCTGGGCGCCAGGGCCCACGGTTTGATCAGCGATGGAGGCCTTTGAGGTGTGTGCTCCGCTCGCCAGAGTGACGGCCCTTAAAGGAAGCCCTGGGGTTGCCTCGGGGGACTTTCAGCATGTTGACAGTGGGGCCCCGTGTGAGACACCCCGACAGCCTTGACAGTGAGTCCGGGCTGTGGGCCCCCCAGCACTGGGCACCCAGCAAAGCCCAGCAGAAAAGTGGGCAACTGCAAGCGAGCAAGAGCCGCAGCCAGAGGGGCCTCCTGAGCCCCAGGGAGCCCGCCTGTGGCACCGTCACCTACGCCGGCAGCCGCAGCCACAGCTCCAGGGGCTCCCAGGAGACCTGGCAGTAGCTGCCCCCTCACAGCTGCTGGGCATGCCCAGGCTCTGTGCCCGGAAGCTTCCAGGCCTTAGATGGCCTGCTTTAAGAAAAAATACAAAATTACAGACATAGACGTAGGCGAGTGGATATTTAGTGTGAGTAAAGATGCGGTCACAAATGACAAGTGTTTAGGAGTTGGCAAATAGCCCAACGTAACAGCGTTTATATTTGCTGACCCTCCCACCCCTGTACTGCTTTCCCTGGAGCTTCAGCTGCACGACCTTTGACCTCCTCTTCCTACGATGGTTTTGAGAATAACGTTTTCTCTGAAAACCTGTTTCTTAGGGACACTTGGATGCACAAAACGTGGTTTCCTGTGACGACTCACACACGGTCCCTATAGTTCTCCTGGCTGGAGCCCTGTGGTCACAGGAATTCTGACAAATCCTATTTTACAAAATTCATTCCCAAACAAGAAAAAAAGTATGCTATGTGTGTCCTTGTTCCACTGCATGGTCACGTATATTCCCGACAAGACAGAACTTCAATTTCAACCAGGCATCCATGGGGATGGGACTGTCCACTGGCGGTTTCACATGCCTGGTGACTCGAAGAATCATCCTCAGACCAGCTTTTGCCTCCATACTTTCCAAACCTTGCTTCCCCCCGCCCCTCCCCCCCGCCACCACCCCATCATAAACGTCAGATGCCGGGCACTGCAGGGTCAGGGTGTGTCCCTGTGGCCACAGCAACACCTCTGTCCCCACACGATGCGGGTGGATGGATACGCCCCAGGCAGGACCAGTTCAGGAAGCCATTTCTAGCAGAAAGGCCAGGGGGGCTGTATCTACTCCCAGGGGTGCCATGAGCCACATGAATCTCCCCCAGTTAACTAAACTCAGTGGGTCCCCACTCAGCTCTGCGTGAGTCCCGTCCCCACAGAGGCTGCAGCCATGGCACACCTAAGCAGAGGGCGCCAGGGCGCCAGGGCAGGCGAGGCCCGCTCCCACCCCAGCTCAGATATCTTGCTTTCACACGCTTTACACAGACAAGCTCCCCCCGCGGAAGCTGCCGGAATCCACGCGGGCTGCGAGTGTTCCCGAAGTACAAGCCCTTACTTGGAGGAGAGCTGCGTGCACCCCTCTTCGCTGCATGCCCCCTCTTCGCTGCATGCCCCCTCTTCGCTGCATGCCCCCTCTTCGCTGCGTGCACCCCTCTTCGCTGCCGCTGGCAGGGACAGTGTCTCCGTTGACTAGAAGGTGAAGGAAGAGCAGGGCAGCTCTTACTGGTTGGGTCCGAAGGCACGAGAGGACATCAGGTCCCCCCAAAGATGGGAATCCATCAATAAGGTGACGGGCCGATGGATGAGGGGACAGAGCAGGGGAGGAGAGGCCGGTGTGGCTGGAGTGTGGCCGGTCAGCCCCTGGGCAGGGCAGCCAGCGCTCAGGTGGGCGGAGCCAGTGAGGGGCGACTAACAGTTGAGGGCGGGGCTGAAGGCTGGGGTGACCCCGCTGACAGGAGAGGAGCGCACGCGGAAGACCAGGGCCATGGACACGCGAAGGGCGAGCCAGGCCGGTGCAGAAGGCGGCTGCCCAGAGCAGGACGAGCGGTGTCTGGAGGTGAGCAAGGGTCGAAAGTAAGACGGGCGGGACCTAGAAATGAGAGGGTGGGGCCACCCAGGCCAGGCCCCCTCTCCTGCCCTCCCTGGAGGTGGGGACAGGAGTAAGAGGGCCCCTCACCAAGCGTCTGTCTCTGTGCTCTTCCTTCCCGGACCAGCTAGAGAAGGCGGCCGTGAAGATCCAGGCCTGGTGGCGCGGCAGCGCGGTGCGCCAGAGGCTGCTGCACGAGGCGCTCAGGGCCTGGGCCATCCAGTGCTGGTGGAGGCAGATGCAGGCCAAGATGCTGGAGCAGCGGCGGCGCCTGGCGCTGAGGCTCTACACCTGCCAGGAGTGGGCGGTGGTGAAGGTGCAGGCCCAGGTGCGCATGTGGCAGGCCCGCCGGCGCTTCCTGCAGGCCCGCCGGGCGGCCCGCGTCATCCAGTCGCACTGGCGCTGGCGAGCCAGCCAGACCCGAGGCCTGCTCCAGGGCTGCTATGAGGTCAAGGCCAGGCGCCTGGAGTTGGACATCGAAATCCTCATGGCCTAGGGCGCCGGCAGAGCCGAGGGGACTGGGTCTCTCTTCCAGTAAAGATGCTGACTGAGCACAGTCTTGCCCGTTGGGAATTAGGCCCATAGAAGAGGGACTGGCCGCCAACCTGCCTGCCTTCCACCGGCCAAATGGTTTCCTGGTGTGCTCTAGAGCCCAGCTCAGAGCAATCCACCCTAAGGCAAACCTGACCCATCCTGCGGTGAAAGGAGACCTCCAGAGCTCAGGCCAGCCCTTGACACCTCAGCCAGCCTGATCCCAGCTCCCTCCACACGTGGGGGTAGCCCCTGCCCAGGCATCCCCAGTCCGGAAGGGTCTGGCTGCAGCCAGAGCCAGCTAGCAGGCCAGGAGGCCACAGGCCTGTGTTTGGCAGGGTCCTCGCGGGGGTCCAGCGCTTGGCCGGGAGTCAGGAGGAGGGGGACCCAGCTGAGTGACAGCAGCCCAGATGCCCTCCCTCGCTGGGGGTAGCCAGCCCCCTGGGAGGGCCAGGGCAGCTCAAGAACAGCAGCTGTGCCCGCAGCTCCCCTCCCAAGGGGCTGAGAGATGTGGCTTCCCTCCCCTCTGCTGGGAGAACCAAGCATGGGGGACAGTGAGAGGGGGGCCCACAAGCAGAGGAGAACTGAGGGACGAGGGGGAGGGCTGTCACTCTGCCATTGGGAGTCACTGGTTTGGAGATGCAGCCTCTGAATCTGACCACATCCTCAGAGCTCTGTGGGGCGGCGGGGCAGGGGGGGGGGCAAGATGGCCTCCCCTTCCCCTGACTGTCGTTGGCAGATGGCCAAGCCCCTGCTGGCCTGAGGGGTGCTGGGGGTCTCTCTCTCTCTGCCCAGCTTCCTGCTGTCTCTTGCATCCACGGCTCAATCATCTCTGTGTCTGACCTGTCACAGTCCATGCTTTGTCATCCATGCCCAAGGTCCCTCGCTCTCGGCCTGTGTCCCTCGGATGTTTGTCTCTGAACCTGCATCCCAGGAGTCTGGAGGTCTGTGGCCCTCCCAGGGCTTGCTATGGCCGGCCTTGCACAGCGGGTGGGGGGTCGGGGCGGTGCGCTGGGTCAGGCTTTCCCTCCCCAGGCCGGTGTGCGTGTGTTTTCGTGTATGTGTGCATGAGCGAACATGTGTGTGCATGGTACAAGCATGTGTGCTCACATAGCTACATGTGCAGATATAGGTGTGTACACACGTGTAGTGTGCATGTGCACGTGTGTGTGTTTAGGGTTCAGGGGATTGTCTCGGAACAGCTGTGGCAGGTGTGTGGGTTCAGGGGTCAGCCGACGCCCGCCACCTCCAGTAGCTACAGGTGGCAGGGATGCAGCCAGGTACCTCGTTCCTCCAAGGGACCCCCTTCCGGGGCTTCCGATGCAGCTCTCTGCCCCCCTGCTCGCAGCAGTGAGCGGCAGGAGACTGGCCAGGTCTGCGTGGGGAGCATGGCAGGGAGTCTGCAGGGCCGGCCCTGTAGGCACCACCCCCGCCCAGGAGTGGTTTAAAACCTGGGCCAGCCGGGTTTGAGTCTCTTGACTCGCAGCCTGCGTGGGACGATGGAAGCCCCAGGACGCAGAACGCACCCATGCCTGGGCCTGGCCAGAGATTCTGCTGTAATTGGCCTGGGCAGAGGCGCCCGGGTCACAGCCCCCTCTGCCCGGGTGGAGCCCCCTGGTGACGGATGCAAACCGGATGGGGATGAGCTGCCAGCCGATGGGTAAGTCTTAGTGCTCAGAGGGTGGCAAAGGGTGGGTGGGGGTGGGGACAGGGCAGGGAGACACAGTTCCAGCCACACAGGAAGCTTGGAACTCAGGACGGAGAAGCCAAAGAAGAAGGACCAGGGGTGACCTGCGTTATGTGATGCGTTATGTTCACTCGGGTAGAGAGTGAACATAAACTAACAGAGTGCGTTACTGTTGCAGACGAGGCCCTGAGTGACAGCTCGCCAGCGTGGAACTGCTGATGCTGAGGCGCTCGGTTTCTCCACAAGGGCGTGGCCCACAGCGCCCCTGAAGGGGACAAAGTACACAGCAGGCCAAGACCACAGGCTGAGCTTCAGAGTTCGTGACTCAGCCTCACAGGACCACAAGAGGCTGTCCCAGCCTGGCCTCAACTTCATTTCCCAGGGAGAAAGGACCCAGCATGGGGAGCTCAGGGCCCTCCGAGCCCAGCTCCGGGGGAGGACAGCCCACGGGGTTGGGGGGCAGCCCCCACCAACACAGAGAGGCTCTCTGGCGCCCGGGGCTGCCTGTCGGGCTCCCGTGGTGGGGTGCAGTGTGTAAATGACAGGTCAGGCAGCCCGCCGTCCCCAGGACCGAAGGCTTGGATCGGTCACCCTCCTTCCGTCCATGGGCAAGGGTGTGGACGAGGTTTCCCTGAGAGGGAAGGAATGTTGACATCTAAACGTCGCTCTGTCTCTTTCCCTGACGTGGCAGGGCTGTGGTGGGGCAGGGGAGGCTGTCTTTTCGGTCCAGAAATGTGTGTGAAGTCCAAGAATTTCTTTAGTTACATCAGATTCCTTTTCTTCAATTAGAATCAAGTAAAATTAAATCGTCTCCACTAAAAAAAAAAAATACAGACATATGGCATGATCTCATTTTAATGAAAGGATTTCCATCTCTCCCTCTATCTGTAAAAATGCATAGAAATCTGTCTAGGACGCTGCACCGGAGCAGTTAACGATCGTTACAGTTGAATGATGAAACTTGAGGTGGTATTTTAATTTCCTTTTTGTACTTGGCAGGTGATACTTTTATTTTCTTTTGTACTTTGCTGTAGTGCTCAAACTGTTTAGAAGGAGCATATTGTTTTTATAGAAAGAATCATTTTTACTCCCCCCCCCCAACAAAACTAACCCTGACCTCACAGTGAGGACCCCGGGCCCGAAGCTTCCAGCTGCACTTCCCTCCTCGGTTGCTCTTCCTGCTTTTCACCCTCCCGGCCTTTGCCTCGCCCTGCCCCACCCCCCCACCTTGCTCCCGCTTTCCCCAGATCCAGCCCTCCCGGCCCCCACCCGACTTTGTGGCATAAAGCCCCACTGGCCCAGGCAGCAGGAGGTTGGGGTGGGGACATTTTCAGAGGGCTTTGAGACCCTCCATGACCCCTCCTTCCCTCTCAATTTCCCATGATCCCTGACCCCCCCCCCCCCAAGCACCAGGAGAGGAGGTGGGAGCAGCGGGGTGGGAGGGTGGGAGGAACGGACAGAGCTCTGGTGTGGAAGCAGCTTTGGGGACAAAGCCCGCCCAGGGTCTGGGGCCCCTCTGGGTGGTGGCAGAGGGGGAGGGGATGCCTCACCAAATGCCCTTTGCGCCTCATTAGCTGTGAACCATGTTCGTTACCACCTTTTTAAAAATTATTACACCTTATGGAAAATACCCCTGAGCCATGCGAAGGAGGCTGGCTTTCCAGGTGGCCTGTCCAGGGGGGGACTGGGGCTGCGGGTCCCCTGGGGCGCAGCACCGGGCACCCGGCTGCTGGGGCGGCACCAGGCCCGCGGTGTTCGGGGCCAGAGGTTGGGAACACAGACAGCCCATAAGGCTGCCAAAATTAGCAAACGAAAATACAGCGTGCCCACTTAGATTTGAATGTCAGATAAACAACAGAAACGTTTCGTCTAAGTATGTCCCAATTAGCGGTGGAACACACTTAAGCGAAAAAATTGTTCACTGTTTATGTGACATTCGAATTTAATTGGCGCCCCTGCGCCCCAAGTATTGGCTGGAGAGGAAGAGCCATTCCTGTCACTGCCTTTTTTTTGTTTTGTTTTGTTTTCATTTTTTAAATTGTCAACCCAAACATCCACAGCCTCGCCTGCCTATCATGCCAATGAGTTCACTTAAAAATGATAAACGTCCCTGGCCTGCCCTTCTCCCGACACAGACAGGGCCTTGTCCTGCTGAGATAGCACAGTCTCAGGGCTCCCCGAAGCTGCCAGATTCTTCTGCTCCCCGGGTGGGTCAGGTGCCCCCAAGGCCACAGCAGGACAGCTGTCCCCTGGCTGAGCAGTAGGGCCAAGCCTGTGCCGCTGCACCCTCTGCTGGTGAGCCCCTGGTGGCACACATGGGGGACGCCCAAGGGCGTCCGGCTCCAGGGGTCTACCTGCCTGCCGCTGGGTCCGAGTCCTCCTGGTCCTGCTCTGGAAGCCAGGTGAGCTGTGACCGTTTAACCCTGCTGCCTCCCCGCCAAGGAGTGGCTTGGCTGGTCTGCAGTGGCTCCTTTTAAGAGAGGCTGGCTTGTTCGTTTTCTGTCTCCCCCACCAGGCAGGGCCGGGGCCCCGCGGCCCACAGGTCCATGGGTCCCAGCGTCAGGTGCGCAGCAGGCACAGGGCAGAGGCCACAAACTGTGGCAACGTGCAGGTTGGGGGGCTGGGGCAAGGGGCCTCCTTGCATTGAGGGCGGAGAGTGGCTTCTTTTTAAAATAAAGACACTTTATTTACAGATAATACAAAATAAACCACAGGACCAACTACTGTGCACTGGGAGGAAGGGACAGGCCCCCGTCATCGCCCCCCTCCCCATCCCAGAATAACTCATATAAAAAAATTAAAAAGGCCCTACAAGGAGGGAGGGACAGGCTGGAAGCACCTTTGCTGATCGGGGATCAGGGCCTGCAGTCCTTAGCCACCCTGTTCCGAGGCCACGTGGGCCCTGGCTCGCTCCCTTCCGAGTCCTGGGTCTGGCGAAGGGGACGCGCTGCACGGGCCGTTGGTGGCGGTGGCAGTGGCTCCCAGGCCAAGGACCCACCTTCTACTCTGAAGGGTTGGAGTGAGGAGGGGGTTGGTGGCAGGGGGGTGGGTGTGGAGTGAGCATTACTGCAGGGCTCCAGCCAACTTCCTCCTGGCTCCAGATGCACCGGGTCTGCACCGGGTCCCGGGCAGCAGCTGTGCCGAGGCAGGGGTATGGGGTCCTCAGAGCGATGATGTTGTTGAGTCCACCACCTCACGACCATTGCAGACGGTGGGTACAAACTGGGAGCCAGACCCTGGGGAGAGGAAGCTGGAGATTGGGGCTGACCCCGAGGACCTCCAGAGAGGGCGCAGCAGGGGCAGAGGGAGGCCCCCTACCCCCACCCTCTCCTGTCCCCAGCCAAGGGATCTCAGCAGCCCAGGGAGCGGAGGAGGGCGTTAGGGTGGACGCTGACCTTGGCCGAGGCTGGAGCTGGCCCTAGCTGCAGTGCTGCCAAAGCGGCTGGTGGGCGCCCGGTGGGTGACCACGTTCTTCTGCGGCTGGAAGAGGATGATGTGCAGCTTGGGCGCGAAGAGACAACCGAGCACGACCGAGCCGCTGAGGCTGACCGATACGCACATGGTGGTGGTTTGCACCTGCGGTAGGCGGGGTCGAGGATGAGTCTGTCCCCAAGGCTTGGGCCTGGCCCCAGGGTCCACGTCCCCCTCCCCCCCCAACCCTGCCAAGGCTGCGGGGCAGGGGGTGGGGGAGACTTAAGCATCCAGCCCTGGGCCCGCGAGTCTGTTCGTCAAGCCCCAGAGGGTTTCTAGGGAGGTTGGGCACAGTCCCAGCACGAGCCCCTGGGGCTGGCTTCCCAGGGAGCCCGAGTCCCAGCTGTGGGCGTGATCATGTGGGAGAGCATGTACACATGGGTGGGTGTGTGCACACGTGTGGAGGGAGGCAGGTACAGAGGGCTTGTATGTAAGTGCATGTATGTCTGTCAGGCGTGTATATGTAGGGGGTGGAGAGTATGTAGCTGTGTGGGAGCAAGTATAGGATGCAGGTGCAGGTGGGAAGGTGTGAGCATATGCCAGGTATGCTGACGTGTGCACATGTATGTGAGTGTAGGAATACATGTGTGTCTGCATGCATGTGTGTGCGTTTGTGCACGTGAGTAGGCAGATGCATGTGTGAGTATTCTGTGTCGCAGGCGAGTCCTTAGCCACCTGTGATGGGCATGCAGATGCAAATCATATGCAAATGCAGGCTGAGTCAGAGCGGTCCCAGCCCCCAGCCCTGGCCTCCACCGCCCAGGCAGGTGGCCCAGCAGGTGCAAGAGCAGCCAAGCCCAGCCGACCCTGGCCCCCAGCGCTGCCCCCCATACCTCGGTCCTGGGGCAGGGGCCTTTGCTGGGGCTCTGGCCTTGTTTTCCTGTTCCTTTAATTGTTAAGATTGTCAGTTCAGACCCTGCTCTACACTCCCCAGCTGAGTGACCTCAGACAAGGGACTGAGTCTCCCTGACTGTCCGTGTCTTCGTCTGTAATACGGGAGAGCCACGGAGTTCACTCCAGTTGTGAGGATCCACCACGACGGTCCCTTCACCATCCAGAGCCTAGCGCCTCTGTCGCTGCAGCCAGGAGGCCTCCCCCGACCACCCCGCCGAAGCAGCCCCTGCTCCCTGATGCTGAGGAGGCCCACGGGGGCACGCAGTGCCAGCTGGGGTCCGGGGCTCACCTGCTGTACCCGTCCTCCACCTTGTACCCCGATCTCTGCCCCTCTTTGCTCACCGTCCCCGCCTCGCCTGCTCTCAGCTCTCAAGCCCAGAGTCACACAGCCCCAGGGGCACCATGCCACACGGCAGGGCTCCAAGGAGCAGCTGAGATGGCCCCTCGGGAGCCGCGTGGCTCCCTCACCTGCCATTCTCACCCCGGCTCTCCCCCTTCACCTCTGCCCCCGTCCACCATTTGTGCCTCCCTCCCCATCACGGGGGCCATGCACACCCTGCACTTCAGCCAGCCGTCCCCACATTCTCCACCCTACTGATTCCGGCCTGCCTTCCTGCAGAGCCCGGTTCAAGGACTCCTCTTTCAAGGAGCCTCCCCAGATTTCTCTACACACACACACACAGTGTGCACCCAACTACTACCAAACACACCCCCTCTTCCGCATTCCCACTGGGGCCTTTGTCAACCTAAACCAGTCAGCAGTGCTTCCGGAGGTGGCTCCTTAGTCAATCTCCTGCTCACCCACTAGCCCCAGAACTCCCCAGAACTCCATAGCAGAGCGGGGCAGAGCCTCTGCTCATTGGACACACTGCACACCCCCACCCCAGACTAGAGGACCCGAGTCCTGAAGTCTGTTATCAGCTCCTTCCAGCTCCCCCACCTCCCGGGCCAGCTCCCCAGGCCCCACTCAACCTTCCCGCCTTCCTCCAGGTCCAGTCCCAGCTGAGCCCCCACCAACTGGGTCCCCCAGGTGAACATTTAAGCTGTCAGAGCCCCCCAGGTATCAGAAGATTATAGGAGGCACCAGGGCACAGAGTGTCCAGTGTCCCGCCCCAGGCTCCACAGGGGCAGCTCACCCGGTAGTCGCTGGAGGTGACATAGAAGATGGGCAGGAAGGCCAGCCAGATGATGCACGTGGTGTACATGGTGAAGCCGATGAACTTGGCCTCGTTGAAGTTTTCGGGGCACTTGCGGGTCTTGAAGGCGTAGAGCGTGCAGAGCGCGATGAGCAGCACGTTGTAGGCCAGCGAGCCCAGCATGCTCGCGTCGCGGTGGTTGCAGCGCAGCGTCACCACCTCCCGCCGCTCGGGCGCCGTCTCCTTGCCCGTGCCCGGCGCCTCCACCACCAGCCAGGCCACCACGATGAGCAGCTGGCCCGAGATGAGCGCCAGGCAGATGGCCACCTGCGAGGCGGGGCTGATGAAGCGGGGTCGCTGGGCCCCCTCCCGGGCGCCCCCGAAGATGCGTGCGATGCGGTTGGTCTTGGTGAGCAGGGCCGAGTAGCAGATGGAGAAGGCGGTGCCCAGGCCGAGGCGCCGCAAGGCGCACACGGCCGCGGAGGGCTTCGCGATGAAGACGAAGGTCATGCAGTAGCAGAGGAAGACGCCGCCCAGCAGGATGTAGCAGAGCTCGCGGCCCGAGGCCTTGACCACGGGCGTGGCGTTGTGCCGCACGAAGACGCCCAGCACAAAGAGGGTGGCCAGGGCGCCGAGGCAGGCGATGGTGACGGGCCCCACGGCCCAGGCGTCGCCCCAGCGGATGTACTCCTGCGGCAGCTCGAAGCAGCCGGTGAGGCTGGCGTTGGGCCAGTAGCCCAGGCCGCAGTCGGCGCAGGTGGACTCGTCCAGCCGGTACTCGTAGGGCTGGCAGGGGATGCAGAGCCAGCAGCAGCCCTCCCCCGGCTGCACGCTCTTCACCTCGTTCTGCAGGCAGGGCTCGCTGCAGCGGGAGGCGGGCAGCGGGCCGGCGGAGGGCGAGGCCCACGGGATGAGGTGGGTGTCCAGGGTCAGGCCTTCGGCCCAGTAGCCCACCTTCTGGTAGTGGTAGCGCCCGCTGCCTGCCCGCAGGTAGGTGAAGATGTTGTAGCGGCCGATGCCGTCCCCAAAGCGGTCGAAGCGGACCTCGCTGTCGGTGTCAGCTGGGCGGAAGGGGGCTGTGGTGGGGGAGGGAAGGAAGAGGGGGTTGGGTCCTGATGTGACCTCGACGCCCCCCAACGTGGAATCCAAACCCCGGAGCTGGGCCGGTCCTGGTCCTGCTCCTCATCCCCACACGAAAGCCACCTTGCCTTACCCCCTGCTGTTGTGCTGAATCAGAGGCCACCGCAGACCCGACCCTAAGCCCCCATCAGAACCCCAACCTTAAAGGCCAGGCATCAGCACAGACCGAAATCCCACAGTGACCTCCCGCCACGACTCCCCAGACCCAGGTCGAGACCGAATCTCCACAACCTGCCAACGCAGACCCCGACTTGAGCCACACCTCTCTCCCCGAACTCAACACAGAGATCCCCAGAGCCAAACCTGCGTGGCCTCAGGTCCCGCCCCAGCCCCACTAAATCCCAGTGCCAGCCCCTGCCAGTCCTCACGCTGACCCCAGGGTGCGCCAAACCCCAACCTCACCATCACCCGAAACCGCTGATGGTTGCCCACGTGGGCTCGCAGGCGGCTCACACATCATGTCTACTCCCCCCACACTCCCCTGTGACCTTCCAGTGCCTCAGTGCTCGGGGGCAACTTCTGCCACGCTGGGTCCCAGTGAGAAGTCAGGGCTCGAGCTAGCAGCCGACGTATGGCCTCAGGCTCTGCAGTGCACCGCGCAGCTTGGGGTCACATGCAGGTCCTCGCAGCCCCTACTTACTCTTGTCACCCAGCTTGGAAGTCCTGAGCATCCGGCTCAAGCCCACGGTCCCTCCCACCAAGTCCAGCCGGGCCCGCTGCCCCGTCAGCCCCAGCAGCCTCCGACTGCCCTGTCCCTCGGAACGCCGGTCAGCAGGAATGGCTACTAGACTCAGCCCCGGGCCCGTGCTCCAGGCTCCATCACAGCTGCGTCCTCTCCCTCGTTCCCTTGGGGATCTGTTTGAGGTGCTCATTTTTCTTAAAACTGGGACTTTTATTAAAATAACTTCCAGTTTGAAGAGGCTGTGGCCACCATGAGTGGAAAAATCGAGATTAGGAACAGGCATTTTCCCTGGAAAACTGTGTCATCTGACCCTCACTTCCAGCCCGCCCTCCCTCGGAGGCTCACTGACCTGCTGCTGCCTGCGGGCGGCCGGGGGTCTCCTGGTCCCCGTGCCCTGCGTGCTAAAGGGGTGGGAGAGAGATGGACGTGCCCAAGCAGGAACCCGAGACCCTCGAAGTGCAGGAGCCGGTCAGACGCCCTAGTCCGGCTGCAGCTGGGGTCCTCTCTGCCCCGTCACCCTCGTCCTGGCTGCGACACCAGCCCCCTAGTGAGGCCCTTACTTGGAGGCTATTTTCATAGCCAAGCAAGGGAGCTGGAGGGCCTGCTCCCGCTCACCCTCCGACGCCAGCCGCCCAGTGGACGCCGGCAGCACCATTACCGTCGAACTTGACGTTGAGCACGAAGTCCTTGTAGAGGCGACGCCCGTTGACGGGCCGCATGGCGTCACAGAGGCGGGTGGCGTTGGGGCAGAGGGCGCGGTGCATGTTGTGCAGCGCGTGGGCCATGGCGTACACCGCGTTGACCACGAACATGATCTTGGACTCCTGCTCGAACGGCACGGCCTGCAGGGAGTGGGCCGCACAGTCTCGCTGCCGGAAACTGCAGTGGAACCTCTGCTCCCAGAACTCTCGGAACCAGGGGTTCCGGCTGTTGTTCCAGGGGTCCAGGCTCCGGAAGTAGGAGGCGAAGTCGCGGATGGGGTAGGAGGCCAGCTCGACGGTGATGGCGCCCTCGGCAGCCCCCTCGCTGCCCGCCACCACGCTCTCCAGGGCCCCCCAGCCGTCGCTGGCCACCCAGGTGAAGCTGGCGTTGAGGCGCTGGGCGGCAGCGAGGAGCTCGCGGGCGTCCTCAGACCGGGCGAAGAGCACGGCCACGCGGGCGCTGGGCTTCTGCAGCAGGGCGCGCACCACGCCCTCGAAGGCGGCCCGGCTCATGGCGCGGCCCACCTTCTCCGAGGTGGCCACGCAGATGTTGCGGGCGCGGGCCTCCAGCTCGAAGGCTTCGATGCCTGTCTCTCCGTAGTCGCCCTCCGACGCCACGGTGGACACGTAGGTCCAGTTGAAGAAGCGGAGGATCTCGGCCATGGCCTTGGCTTGGAAGAAGTCGGGGGGCACCGTGCGGGCAAAGTAGTCATAGCGGGACTTGTCACTGAGCTTGGCGCTGGTGGACGCGTAGCTGATCTGCGGGATCTGGAATAGCCGCAGCAGGTTGGCCACCTGGGGGAGGGGTGGGCAGGGCAAGGGTCAGAGACGGCCGTGTCCCCTGCAGCCATCTGTCCATGTGGTCAGCCCTGAGGTCCCCCTCTGCCCAAAGACTTCGATCCTGTCTCGATACATCTTTTCCCTGGAGACAGGAGTTTTCTACCCCTTCCCCAGGACAGGGGAGAGCAGACCCAGGGCCGAGGCACCACGGTCCAGAGCTGCCTGCTGTCCCGATCCCCTCCGCTGCCCCCCTCAGACATGTGGCAGTACCAAAAGTGGGGAGCCAAAGAGAAGCCCGCCGAGCCGTGAGTGGAGAGAGGCAGGCGCTCGGCTGCACGGGGGACAGGCGGCATCTGGGGTGCCCAGGTTTCTTTAAGCAGCAACCTGGTTGAGGCCTTAATCCTTCCCCAGTCAGTCCCGATGGGACGATGGAGAAAGAAGGAAAAGGCCCCCCCAGATCTAAGAGCCCTCAGGCATTGGTCTCCACTCAGGGCCTGAGCCTGAAATAAACAAGGCTTCCTGCTCCCTGCTGACTGTCTGGCAGCCCCTCTGCCACCCCCGGGCAGCTGGGACCTGCCACCAAGAGTGGGGTCCAGCTGAGGACCTGGTGGGGAGGTGGGAGGAAGCCAGGTCCCAGACCTCACCAGGGACACGGGGCTTCCTCCTGCCTCCACAGCCTGTCCTCTCACACCTCCCCTGCCCGGGCCCTGGGCAGGCGGGCAGACCCCCCTGAGCCTTGGTCACTTAACCCTGCCTTACAAGGCTGGTGGACAGATAAAACCGATGATGCTGTGAGGCCTCAGTGCCTGGCATGCGGAAGGCGGTGGGGACTCGGGGAAGGAGAAGGGGCAGCGATGAGGGGAGCTGTTAACAGGCAGGTATGGCCTGCAGATGGAGGGCCTGGCCTTGTTTTGCCCCAGACACGGAAAAGCAGACTGACGCTGAGGTGTGAGCCCTGCTGAGGAGGGAGGGGGGTAACTCGACCCCTGGAGATGTGGGCAGGAGCCCTGGGCAGAACTGTGGGGAGGGGGTGCTGGAAAAGCCCCCAGCCGCTCCTGCAGACACCAGCAGGTTGGAGGCTGGTCGCCCACCCCAGCCCCCAGACAGGGCTGTAGACCTGGGGGCCGGCCAGCCACACCGGTCCAAGGCAACTGGCCGCGTGCTGCGGCTGGGACTGGCAGGACCGGGAACTCACTCCCTGCAGCCGGTGGCGGGGGGCTAGGGGTCGGGGAGCAGGCCTCTCCCACCCCAGGCCAGAGGCTGCCTCCAGGGTTCAGCCAGCTCTTGCTTCATTTCTCCTGAAGAAGCGTCCCAGGTCAGGAGTCCTGGCCCTGCCTTTGATAACGGCGCCCTTGGCCAGACCCCGAAAGAAAGCCGGGGCCCAACCGAGACCCTCCTAGCAACTGCAACCCCGATCCCAGTCCTGGCCTCATCTTCCACCTGGGCACCTGGCAGGTAAGGTGACCGGTCAGGGAGGGGGAGGGCCCCACCTGGGCTAAAGCAGCCAGGTGTGCCCAGGGACATGGCGGGGGACAGTGCCCTCTGCTGATCCTTGTGGGAGAGCAGGAGGAGGGAGGGCTGGGGGGCTTCCCCCTTCTGCTTCTCTTCCTCCTGGGTCCTCCCCCCCAGTTTCTCTCCTGTGGGCTGCTTCTGGCTGCTACCCCTACCTCTTCCCGGTCCACGGCGGGCGAGGCGGTCTGACGGGCCCAGAGGCCCCTGGCGGGAGCCCGAGGCCCAAGCCTCCCCTTGGCAGGGGCCTGGGTCGCCAGCCTGCCTCTCTCCGGTGCTCAGGGTCCTTCGCTCCTGCGACATGGGTTTGCCATGAGAGCAGCCCACGTGGATTATGCCCAGTGAGTGACCTGCCAGGCCCCGATGCGTGCTTTGCATGTATCACCTCCTTACTTTTCTACCACGACCGCAAGAGTGGCAGTGTTATGAGTCCCACTTTATAAGGAGGAAACTGAGGCACAGAAAAGAGAAGCGGTGCCCAGAGCCACGCAGGAAGTGGAGGATCCGGGGCTCGAACCGGAGTTCTGCCCCGAGAGGCCTGGCTGCTCAGCTTCTCAGGGCCGCTTAGCATCAGGCGTGTGGGGGGTGTTGGAAGTGGCGTGTTTTCCCTGCACATCCTCTAAAAATGGACCCCATTATGTGGCGGGGGCACTTTCCCAGTCTTCTGTAAAAAGCTACTCAAAGGAAGCTTCTCGCTCCTCTTTCAGGGCATGGCAGCCCCGAGCGCCTGCTCAGCGGGCACCTGGGCCCCGCTTTGAGCAGCCCCCACGTACCTGGATGGAGACGTCACTGTAGGAGCCGCCGATGACACCGGTGATGGCGGTAGGAGCTTCGTCCTGGGTGGCGTAGGAGCCGTCGGGGCAGATGTGGCGGGAGCCATCTGCACCCCGGCTGAGCGAAGCACGCACGAAGTCCAGGGCCTGCTCCAGGGCGTACGTGTCCTTGGAGCAGCTGTCCAGGATGTGTGCGCCCAGGCGCACGCCGGGCAGCAGGTGCGGGTCCCGGTTGATGCGGTCCAGGGCGAACAGCATGGCCTCCAGGCGCTGGATGCCCCGGTGCTGGTTGATGGGCCCGCACTCCTCCGCGGGGCCGCCCTTCTGGTGGACTGGGAACAGCCCGCCCAGCACCAGATCCCCCTCCAGGGTCAGCACCTTCTTGGCCGGGCCCTCAGCCACGGCACCCCACAGCAGCAGTGCCAGGAGCACAGGCAGTGACCCCATGGCCCTGAGGCAGGTGGCTGGGTCCAACAGACCTGAGCCTCTGGGGAGGAGAGTAGAAGCAGCAAAGCCGAAGAGAGGAGGAAGTAGGGAGCAGGAAAGGACAGATGGGAAGAGAGATGAGAAGGGGCCCGGCTCCTGCAGAGAGAGATGGGCAGACAGACAGACAGACAGGAGAGGAATCTGAGAGCGGCTGCCCCTTCTGACTCTGCCTCCCCCGGCCCCCTTTTCCTGGGCACTCAGGAGTCATCACGCGCCAACGGCACAGACTAGGCTGAGAAGCGCCCGGACACCTCTCGGCCCGGCCCTCAGCCCTGCCCTGCCCTGGGTCTGGTGATGGGCCCTGTGCCCACCGCAACTCAGCAGAGAGGGTGGGAGAGACAGTGAGCAAGAGACCCTGGCTGACACCAGTGTCACCCAAGGAAGAGTGTCCAGAAGCCAGCGCAGCCCTCCCAGGGCCCCAGGGTCAACAACTACACAGCAGAGGCCAGGCTGGAGTCACGAACTTGGGGTCCGGCGCCCACCCCGAGCCTTGGCTTCCCTGACCGGGCCACTGCTGGCTAAGACCCCACCCACAGGGGGAGAGGGAGGGAAGAGGCTCCAACTGCTCAGGAGACTGGAGGCCGGGGGAGCACTCAAGGGCCCCAGCCTTCGGTTCTGAAAAAGCCGCCCCCAGAGCCGCCTGGCTGTGGGAGTGACGGAGACTCCAGGCCCTGAGGGCTGGCAGCAAGGTGGGAAGGCTGGTCCCAGCGAGGGACGCTGAGGTGGCCACAGGTCTGAAGTCAGCAGGGCACGTAGGTGTGTCTGGGGTGGGAGCAATTCATCTGGTCAAAAGCTCAAAGCCAGTGCTAAGGGGGGCCTCTCCACACCTCAGCTCTAGGCAGAATGCTGTTTGAGACTTGGCCTTCATTTCTTCTCCAGCTCAGAGCCAAGCAAAGTCACCATCTCCAGTCTCTCCATCCTCAGCGTCCGGGCCCCACTCACCCCGGCCTGGCCCTCAGGGGCCCTTCCCTCCTCTCTACCCTGCGCCCCATCACGTGAGGGCTGCCCACACAGACACCGGCCCGTACAGTCTCTCACAGTCACGGAGGCTTGGGAAGCCAGGAGAGGGGAACTGAGCAACTAGTTCAAGGTCCCCACGTCCTGGCCACAGAGGCGGAAGCTGTCTCCTCACATTGCCCCCTCAGCTCCCCGGGGTCCGGGACTGGGATCCCGTGGGTACCCCTGGAAGAAGCAGCTCAGCCCGGCAAGCAGGAGAGAGAGGCAAGCATGAAGACCAACGCAGATGGGGACAGGGACCGAGATGGGGGCTGAGGCCCAAACCCTTCAAGACCACAAGCCTCCCACAGGGGTGGCAGAGACCAAAGCTCTGACGGATGGGGACAGAACCCTGAGAGGGGCCAGAACCCTGGAAGCGGGCAGCCCCAGGGGCCTGGGCCACATAGTCCGGGCAGGGAGCGATCCAGCCCCAGAGGCTGAGACAAAGACAAGGGACACAGACAGAAAGACGGACCAGAGGACAGAGGGGCCGGAGGAGCGAAGAGCGCCGTGCAGGGCGTGAGAGGTCTGGAGAAGACAGGCGGGACGCCTGGGGCTGTCTTCCCGCTTCCCAGAGCTCTCGGCGCGGTCCGGACGCCCCGGTCAGTCCCAGCCCGGGCGCAGCAGAACTCGATGGCCCGCGGGACCCCAGGACGGGGGTTGGGACCGACGAGGTCGGCTGCGCCCGCGGCTCCAGCGGCTTACCCTACCTGGCGCGCTCGGCTGTGGCGCGGAGAGACAGAGAGGAGCCGGGCGCGGGGCTCCAGCTCGCACTCGCTCGCCCGCTCGCCTGCCCGGCTGCTCTGCGTTCCCCGCCAGCCCGCTCGCCCGGCCGCTTTCAATCGCCGCCCGCCCCGCCCCCGGCCCGGCTGGCCCGCCCCCAGCCCCTCCTCCGGCCCGCCCCACTCCGGGTCTCCGGCTCCCAACCAAGCCTCCGCCTCCCTCCTCACCCCGCCTCTCTGGCTCGGGCTCTTCCTCCGGCGGGGGCCTGGAGCTGTCCGCCGCGTGGTGCTGACACACGGGAGCTCCCGCTAGGCGATGGAGCTGAGGCCTCGCGGCCCCCTCCACCCCGCGGCCCACTGCGCCCCAGAGAGCAGCAGGCCCAGGCACGGGTCCCGGAAGGTCACGGAGCCCCGGGAGGTGGGCACAGTGCTGTGGTTCCCATCTGTGAGAGCAAAGGGGCTGGCCTTAGGGTCGCCGGGGCCACTGGGTCGCGTGGGAGATGGGTTGGGGGCTTAGACCCGTCTGTCCCTGCACACATCCAACCCCCCACTCACCGACGGCAGCTCAGTCCATATGCCAGGCCCGGGAGGGGGCCTGTGTCTTCTTCAGCCCCGTGTGCGAGTCGGGGCCTGAGTCACTGGGAGGAAAAGATGGGGAGTGGGTCAGAGGAGGTTGGGGCCTCCTCTTCGTTCCTGCAGATGACCTTTAAAGCTGCTAACTTCCCCCCACACCCGACCACCCAGCCCTGACCCCCCAGGCTGACCCCTACGCTCATGTGAAGAGGGGGCTGGGAGGTGCAGGGACAGGGACTAGGGCCAACCCTGAGGGACGGCTGGCGCTGGCAGGAGATCTGGGAGGGAGGGGGCTGGGAAGAGGCTCCTGAAACTGGCGGCTGCGTGGGAGGGAGTGGGAGCTGGAGCCGGGCAGGCCCCCAGGAGGGGCGGTGGATGAGCTGCAGAGCCGGCCTGTGCGGAAGGATTTGGGGTACAGGAAGCTGTGCGGACTGCCCCCAGCAGGCCCACACTAACAAGCAGGAAGGAGCGCAGGTTCCCACTCGCGTCCCTGGCGCTGCCCTTTCCCCCGCAGGTGTCAGTGGAGAGCGGCTGGCTCAGATACATCCTAATGAGCTCATGCCAAGGCCAGGCCCCTCCAGTACACACACCTCCTTGCGGTGCGCGGAGTGGCAGCTGTGGGGGTGGCAGTGTCAGCAAGGAAGGGCAGGCTCTTTCCCTGGACACAGCACCCCGACGCCCCGCGGCTCTGGAAGCAGCACAGCTGTGAGAGGGATGCACACGCCGAGCCCAAACAAACACACTCCGTGGCGGAGGGGAGGCGAGGTGGCAGCCGGAGGAGGGTTCAGCGCTGTCAGATGGGCTGGAGAGACAGACAGGCTGTCTTCCAGCTCCGGCTGCGCTCACCCTTGCCGGCTGGCTCGGTGACCGCTCCCCGGGGTGCGTGAGTGACGGGCGGGCCGCGCCCCTGACAGCAGCAGGGTGCTGCGGTGAGAGGAGCCGCACCGCCGCCGCAGCCCGCTCTCCCAGGCAGCCTTCCGGAAGGCATGGGGCTGTGAGCCCAGCGCCAGCCCCAGGGTCCGTGACATGGCCCGCAGCACTGCCACACACGGACACACAGCCACACACCCAGCCTTCCACACGGAGCTGCACAGGTGGACAGTCATGCGCAGCAGTATACACACTCGCTGTACACGCAGACACAGCCACGACACTCAGCTTTAAATGTGGACACACCCACCGCTGCACACACGGACACACAGGCAGCCACACAGTGCACTCATGAATAATGAAAGTCAGCCCCGCGCAGGAGGCTCGACCTCCCTGCCCTCTGCCCTGTGTGGACACACCCAGAGCTGTACTCACAGATGCCCAGCTCACACGCAGCCATGCAGAGAAAGACAACTTTACACACAAACACAACCAATGGCTGTGGACACAGCCACGCATGGGTATTAGCAGTGTATGGAAACCCTCCCCCGGGATGGTCCACACCAGCCAGCCTCACACTCGGTAACACAACCACGGAGCAGGGGGGCACACACACAGCACAGCCGCACGTGCATGGAGCCACACGCAACCGCAACCACACCCCGATGCCCGCCTGGGCGCAGGCGGTTCCTGGGACTACCGCCAGCAGGCCCGTCCACGGTGGCACAGAGCTGGCGGCACTGCGCAGACACACAGGGCACAGGGGCTGGCAGGCAGGGCGGGCACGTCCTCTCCTGCCCGGCAGGCGCCCGTGGGGGCCCAGGCTCGCTCCAGCCACAGACACAAGCACATCCCTCAGAGGCAGACAAAGGCAGGCGGTGAGTGCCCCACCCTCGGGCCCCAGAGGGCGCCGCGTGCTCAGCTCTCCTGCAGCCTGGGGGAGCCTCTGGGGCAGTGGCAAGGGGGGGGTGCAGCTGTCAACTGGGGCCACAGAGTGTGGCGTGGAGGGCTTCTGGGACCCCCATTGTTCCCCTGCCTGGGGTGGCCGGCCCCTTCCTTCTGCCCCACTCCCAGCCTGTCTGCACAGGGCTCCCCGGGGGGAATGAAAACAAATGCACGGCCCAAACCCAGGTGAAACGAGAAAATCTTTTGCTTTATTCTGGGTCCCGGAAGCTCCAATGTGAGTCTGAAAAGAGATGTAACAGAGACAGCAGTCCCGGGCTGGGTGCAGAAAACAGTCCCGGCCCCTCTGGGCCTGGGAGCCCAGAGGGCAGCGAGGAGAGGGCTTGACTAGAGGCCTGGGCAGTCGAAGTGAGGTCCCCTGAGACCCCGGGCCCCGCCTGGGCCCGGAGGGCGTAGGAGGAGGAGGGCTGAGGAGCCCGATCAGTTCCTAGCAACCACGCGGGAGGAGGCCGAGGGCCGTGGGTCACTCTTCGCCCTTCTCAGGGGTGCTGAGCTCCCGGGCCCACTTGGGAGTCCCCAGGGGCTCCGCCTCAGGACCGAGCCTCGGCTCCCCCAGGGGTCCCTCGCCCTCCAGGTCCAGCTCCTCAAAGGATGAGCCGCTGGTGCCTGACTCGCTGTAGCTGTGCTCACTGCGGTTGTCACTGTCGTCCCAGCCACGGCCGCTCACCCCAGGGGACAGCGTGGCAGCTGAGGTCTCCCGGCTGCCGGGACCCGCCTCCAGGCTCACAGAGCTCCCGTCGCTCATCCTGTCAGCTCCTGGGTCGGGAAGAGGGGTGCAGGTTAGTCGGGACCCCCGCCCCTCCTCCAGGGAGACGACGGCACTCGGCCACGGGCCCCGCAACTCAGCACGCACAGCATGCTCATGAATCAGACAGACGGCCCCGCTCAGGGGACCCGGTCAGCTGCCCTCTGCCCTGGCTGCAGGCTGCAATGGCAGGGCAGAGGGAGCGAGGAGGGAGGGGGAGGGCAGGCTGCTGTGCACTCGCTCCCCATCCCGAATTAGCCTGGCTCCCTTGGGCCCTCGAAGCCTGCCCCACCCCAGCAGTCCATTAAGGACCACTCAGCCCGGAGCTGAGACGCAGAGAGCAGAACAAAGAGACCCCAGTGGTGCCCCGCCTCCACCCCATTTCAGTCTTGGAGCGAGGTTTGTCTGAGGCCAGCTACTGCATGTCCAAGAGGTGTGGGGATGGGAGAACGGCCAGGAAGCCTACCCTCCTGCCCCCGCCCCCCAGGAAGCAGCCACAAGCTGGAAGTCAGCTGGCCCTGGCCTTTGGCCCCGGTGCCCGACGTGCAGGGGGCTGGAGCGGGGGTGGGATGCAGACTCCTGAGAACAACCCCTCCAGAGGACACACAGAGCAGGGTGCTGGGACGACGCACCTTAAGGGCTCCCTTTGCCGTCACCCCAGCGGAGACCTTCCCTCCCCCTGACCACTGATGGCTCCTGACCCACAAAGCAGAAGGGGCCCATGAGAGCCTGAGATAGTGCCGGGCTGTGCGGGGGGCGGGGGGGGGGGCGACCCGCCCCAGCCAGCTCCTCCCACAGCCACAGGTGCCCCAGCAAGCGGCCGGAGTCTGCCCTGACTAGGTGCACCCCTGGATTCATCTCCCCTGCTCAGAGGCACTGGCAGCAGCTGGGGGTGGCAAAGAGGGGCCAGGAGCTCAGTGCAGGCTCCCAGGTGGAGGGCAGGCTGGCATGCCTTCTAGCCTGTGAGAGGGAGGGGCAGCTGTCCCAAGTCACAGGTGAGGGGTGGGACAGTTTCCCCAGATCCTGTCTCCATAGTGATGAGGCCCAGAGCCAAGTGCAGGGGGGGACTGCTTGGCATTTGGACTTGGCCTGGAACTTTCACTGATCCTCAGCGGGAGTCTGAGGTAGGGGTGGGGGAATTTGGGGTCTGCTCCCCCAGCCTCCTGGCCCGGAGAAGATGCCCTGTGGGCCCTGCTGGCAGAGGTGCTGTGAGCCCTGGAAGGACCAGGCTCCAGGCCCAGGGCCCTCTTCCTGCTGGGACCCCAGTGTGGCTCCCAGGGTGCAGGCATTCGGGAGGGAGCCTGGGCCATGCCCTAATTTAGGGGTGATTCCCTCTGGCCCTGGGTCAGGGCTCTGGCCCCTTACTGGCTCCTTAAATGATGATCAGTGCCCCAGGGGCTATAAGCCTGACAGGAGCAAAAGAGGGGACAGTGTCTCCCTGGCCCCATTCAATTGTCACATTCTCCCACCCACTGGCTCTCTGGGGACCCAGGTGTGGAGACCTCCCTCTCCCCACGCCTGGGCTAGGAGTGGTCAGAGGAAGGAGCCCAGGGTGCTCCGTCAGGCCAGGGCCCAGCAAGCTGGGAGGGGACAGCCCCTGAGGACATGTGGACATTTATGGCAAAGGAGTACAAGGCAGGGAAGTGACACCCCACCTAAATCCCAAGGGCTGCTGGGCCAGGGAGTGAATCTGCCACCTTCACCCCAGCCCCCACCTCCTCCACTGCCCGTAGCCAGCGTAGAGATCAAATATTCATCGCCTTTCTGGAGCTAAATAATACATCAATGCAGTGACAGGCACAAGGCAGCAATCACCCCCTTTCACCTCCCAGACCAAGAGGGGCCCTGGCAGGGAGGGGGGCAGGGACAGGCCAAACCTCGGGTGGCTGGGCACCGACCATGCACTGCCATGCAAGTGGCACGCACCTGGCAGGCAGACACCCAGGGTCCGCCCCAGCATCAGCAGAGCCTGTCAGAGGTGGGCAGACCCCCGGCCTCCACACCAGGGAGCCGGGGGCGGGCGGGCGGGCTGATGGGAGGACAGGCTGGGAGCTAGGGGCGTGGGAGCTCCAGCTGTAGCCAGCTGCGGTGGGTACCAAGCAGCCCTTCAGCGCCCTGGCAGGTGGTGTTTGGGCGGGAGGCTGGCTGGGTGGGCGGGCCAAAGAGGGGGAGAGACAGGGGTGGACGGGATGGCAAAGGAAGGTCAAGGTGCTCCCCCTTCCTGCCCTGGGGACTGCTTGGGCCTGCTGACCTTGGGCCACATCCTGTGCCCACAGCCAGGGCACTGAAGAGTGTCTGCCAGGCACTCGGGTGGTGGGAGCAGAGCCCCGTGGAGGTAATTAGGCGGCAGATGAAGCTGACTGTGTCGGACACAGCCCCCAGGGAGCACAGACGGCCTCCCAGACCCCCCACCTCGGACAGCACATGCTTCTCCAGGGTGACCTTGTCCCTGAAGCCTGGACGGACAGTGGGAGTCTCCTGAAGATGGAGTGAGGAGGGACAGCCCCTCCCCTCCCCGCTCACGCCACACCTGCAGGTCATGGACCCACAGACCACGTGAGGCTCCACAGGCACAGCCAAGGGTCTGGCCTCTGGGGCCATCTGGGGCGTGGTTACCAGCAGGCCCCCTCACCCCTGAGGACAGCTCATGGTCACAAGAGGTCATGGCCGGGGCTGGGCTGGAAGCAGGCCAGTGTGCTCTGGCCTGCACCTGGGGCGGGAAGGCGGCTCTGGGGCCAGGGCCGGCATGGCTCTCTGTCCCCTCTGCTTGCTCTCGGGGTGCTCCTCGGCAGGCAGCAAGCAGCCAGCTCTCTGGCCTCACACCAGGGGACAGGAAAACACCTTGCTCCCCTTCCTACCTTCCAGATCCAGGGCCAATCCTGTTTCCTGCTGAGCCCCACCCACAGGACACCTTTCCCGAGCAGCCTCAGCCCCTCCCATGAGCGTCCAGCTGTCTGTGGTCTGTTTCCAAGGGCACTCCTGCGACAGCTGAAGGGAATCCGGGCAGAACCTGTGTGTCTGTGTTGCCAGCGTAACACGTGTGAATCCACACCTCCACGGCCCCTCGTGTCTGGGAACAGGCAGCTCTGCCTGTGGGTCCCGGGGTGGACGGGTCTCCTCCTTCCACCTCGGCCAAGCTCAGCCTGGACACCCGCAGTGCGGCCCGACAGGGAGGCAGCCCCTCGGCGCCCCAGGCCCGCCTCGCTGCCCGCCCTCCGTACCTGCGCAGTCTGTTTGGGCGTCGCTGGCCTCCACAGGCACCCGGCTCTTCCGCTCGGTCTCCTTCACCTCGGGCACATAGAAGTCTCCCTGCCGTGCCAGCGGGCACAGGAAGTAGATCTGGTCCTGCTGGTAGACCTCCAGCCGAGGGTGGGCACACAGCTTCCGCTCCTTGTCAGAGACAAGCAGGAGACGGAATGAGCCGCGCGTGGGCCTCTGGTCCGAGGGGTCCCGAGACGGGCTGCTGTCTACCCTGCCCAGCGCTGGCTCTGCTTCCTGCCCCGCTGTCCCTCATGCCCTGACCCCTGCAAGGGAGGCACAGAGAGAGCCCTGAGGGCACAGCCCCTCACTCAGGGTGGGGCAGTGGTCCGAGGACCCGGGAGTCCTTGGGACAACCCCCTCGGATAAGTGTTAAAACAACCCTGAGGCCCTGAGCAGTGTGGCTCCGGGGGCCGGGGGTTGTTTGGCAAGGCAAAAGGTCACCGGCTCGGTTCGAGGTCAGGCCACCTGCCTGGGTGGCAGGTGTGCTCCCCAGTTGGGGCACATACGGGAGGCAACCGATGGATGTTTCTCCCTCACATCCATGTTTCTCCCTCTCTTGCTCTCTCTAAAAATAAATACAAAAAATCTTTAAAAAAAGAAAAAAAGAACCCAGGAGCCCTGGCCAGGTGGCTTAGTTGGTTGGAGCGTCCTGTGCACCAAAAGTTTGTGGGTTCAATTCCCAATCAGGGTGCATACCTAGGTTGTGGGTCTGATCCCTGGCTGGGGCGTGTGCAGTAGGCAACTGATCAATGTTTCTTTCTCACATTGATATTTCTCTTTCTCTCCTCCTCTCTCTCAACACATCCCTGGGTGACGATGAAAAAGGAAGGACCCAGGAGCCTGGCACTGCTCATCCCATGCGTGTCCGGGACCGCCAGGCCACCCCAGACAGCACTGGTCACACGCAGCCACGGGGCCTAACGCTTCAGGCTGCCCTAGCACACTTTCCACCCCAGGCTGCCTGCCCCCGGACAATACTGCCTGACCCTCAGACAGCGGTCCTGCCCTGGCAGACGTGTTACTGACAGACCCTGGCCAGGGGCTCCAGGCCAGTGAAACCCTCTCCCATGCCTCCTCCCCCACGAGTCCACATCTGCGCCAGCCTCTGAGACTCTCAGATGTGGCTGGTTCTCAGACCTTTTCGCACCAGGGCCCAGAGTTTCAGCCAAGGGGAGGAGCCAGCCCCGAGGCTGGGGGGGCACACAGGACAAGGAGACCTAACACTGGACATCATGGGGCCCCAAGTGCTGGGACAAGCACGCCATTCCCCTCTGTCTGGTCTTCCTGGACCCGGAACCCAAGGCCTCCCCCTCCCCGGCGTGGGTGGAAGGGGGTGCAGATGCATGCCAGAACCGAGTCAGATGCACCTTGCTCCTGAGCCTGCCCCCTTTCCTGCAATGAAGAGCAATTACCCACTAAGATGACCGCGAGGCCCTGGCCTGTCCCTGCTCACCCACCAACCTTCACGACGTGGCTATTTATAGCATCTGCTGGCTCTCACCACGAGCTTTGAAATGGACCTTCCACTCAGCAGTAATGAGAGGCTCAGCAGCGGTGGGGAGAAGCCACTCCTGGACCCCACTTGTCCGCCTGTTTGGCCGAGCCTCGGTCGAGGAGCCCCCCCCAGTTAAAGCAAGTGCAGAGGGTGAGCGAAGCCGCCTAGAGGGAGGGGAGGCGGGGTGCGCCTGGGAGACTTCTCCAGTCGGGTGGTGGGGGGACAGTCGGGTGGTGGGGGGACGCTCTGGCCCAGGTCTCACTGCACCTCAGCCTCTGACCCCACAGGTGACTCCGGGCAGAGTGGGGCCCCTGCCCTGCCACCTCCGGGGTCAGTGAAGGACGGTCATTATTTTTAACCATTGGGAGTCCACTCTGTTCTGCCCAGCCGGGCGCTCCCCAGGCTGTCCGATGCGTCACGGCCTCATCTCCCCACCTCCGAGCAGCCAACAGCTGCCTCCGCTTCTCCACCTGCCCACACACTCTGCCCAGCCCTGGTCCCCTGGAGGGGGCTGAACAAGAACACGCCAGGAAGCAGGCACTCCCAGGCTGCGGGACCCTTCTAATGCCAGCACCAGGGGGTCGGGATCCGCTGAACCCGAGCCCCTCTCGGTGAAGGGGGACGTGTCACCGAGGCCAGGCAGCTCCCTGAAGGTCCAGGTCCTTCCCTGGTAGCCAGAGGGAAGACGAGGGAAAAGGTCCCCGAGTCCAGGCAGGACACGGCCTTCACCGGCACCTCCATGCTCTGGGTGTTCTGAGGGTCCATGGAATAGGGCCTCAGTGGCCATCAGTTACCTGGTGACCCATCTCTCAAGGCTTATGGATAGCTGGCTTTTGGGGATGCTCCCAAGGAGCCTGTGTTCCTCCAGAAATTCCAAGGACAACAGTGCCCTACCCCAGCCCCTGCCAACACCTGAGATGGCCTAGCTTCCCTTCTGGAAGTGACAGGGATGACAGAGGGATTATTGCTCTTTCCACCCTCCTCTCAGAGCTGGGCACCAGGGTGGGCAGCGCCAGGCAGCCAGCCCCAGCCACCTGCTCTGCCAGCCCCCTCGTTGGCAGGCGGGAGGCAGTGCTGTGGCTGCTCTGCGCATCTGCCTCCTCCCGGAGAGCCCGGCTCTGAAGTTGCCTGGCTGTGGACAGCCCTGTTGCCATGGAAACTGCATCCTCCATCCTTGCCGTCGCCTTCATCTCAAAGCCATCGGGGAGAACAGAGGAACAGGGGAGACAGAGGAGGGAGAAGAAACTGGCCTGGCTACACAGTCTCTCCTTCCCCGGCTCCTCACAACTTCCCACACAGGGAGCACCCGCCGCCCAAGCCTGCCCCCAGGCCCTGGAGGGGCAGCCTCCCACCCAGGCCAGCCGCCCAGCCCAGCCCAGTCCCACCCCCCCACCTGGAGGCCCGGGCACTTGGCACTCCCTTTTGGAGGGAGGCGTGGAGCTAATTAAAACCTCATTGACGGCTCAGCCCCAAATCACTTTAACACTTGCTGGGTCCTGTCAGAATTCGCACAGGGGCATGAAGGTAGAGGCACAAATTTCGGACCCAGGCCCATAGTTGGGGACAAGCTTAGAGATGTCCCCGCAGCCTCTCCTGGGAGACCCCTCCCCGCACGGTGCCTACCGGGGACGGACGGAGGGTGAGGGCCAGGACTGGCCAAATGCCCTGTCCCCAAGGGATCAGCAGAGAGGACAAGGCCTCTCCCTCCCAGCCAGGCACAGCCTCCGAGGGCACAGGGGCCAGCGCTCAGGCCCTGGCTGCCCAGCAGGAGCTGCGGCCCGGGCAGCACGTCCACGAGCTGGTAACTATTGGACCATCAGCGAAGGAAGACAAGGGCAGCTGCCTCTCCCTCCGCTGGCCCCAGGGAGCCCTCAGAGAGCAGACTGCCCGCAGCCTAGGACCCCAGGTCAACGCCACACTGGGCTGGTCCTGTGGGGGGAGGGGCCCGCAGTCCTCCCAGCCCTGGGCCCACGCCCCACACAGACAGCCAGAGGCTGGAGGAAGCCTCACTGGGACAGGGGAACCTGCCCTAGCTGCCGAAGCCACTGGCCATCTGACGGGGCCACAACCCAGGGCAACTCACTCCCACACACAGGCTCGAGGGGACCACAGTCCCCACCCCAAGGGAGGACAGATACAGCCGCCCACAATCCTCCCCATCGAACAGAACGAAGTCCGCTCACGGGGCCAAGGTGCCGCCAGGAGCCGCAAGAAACCGGCTCAGGTGTTCTAGCCCCGAGTCACACCTCCAAGGTTGCCTCCCACCTGGGCCTCTCACAGGCATAAATGGGGGGACACGGGACCCCACCGGTCATGCAGGGATTTCCAGGGGACCTCAGGTACCAGCACTCCCGCCCCCCACCCTGCACCCACACCAGCCCATTCCCCAGGAGAACTGCAGACAAGGGAGAGAGCAGTGTACACAGGCGCCCCTGCCCCAACTACTCTGCACACACGCCGCACCCTCCTTCCTCACCTCGGGTGGGGCTCGTCCCCTGGGCGGGGGGTAGCGTTCGCCCATGCAGCTCAGGGTTCTAGTAAAAAGGCTAACCTGGCATGTTGAGCCAAGGTTCCCCCCAGTTCTTACTGAATTGGGGGAGGGGTGGCGGGAGGGGAGAGAGGAGAACCACCTGAACTACCCCCATGTGGTGTCCTGCCTCAGCTAGGGGTGGAGGCAGAAGAGGTCAGGCCCCAGTGGGGACTGGGGGCGGATCCGACTCCCAGGCTGCTTCAAGGCTAGACCTGCACGGGGCAAAGTGACTCCAATCCCCAAAGGGAGGCAGCAATGGGTGCAGGTCAAGGATGGGGCCACGCGTCTCCGCCCAGCGAGGGTCGAGGGGCCCTGGCGCTCCCCGTTCAGCCTCAGCTGTGCAGTCCCGCTCGTCCCTCCACGCCAGGGCGGACAGCTGGGCAGCTACGCCGCCTGCACGCAGCTGCCGCGCGCCCCCCGAGGTGGCGGGTTCTCTGCAGTGGGTGGAGCGAGGCTCATCTTTAATTACACAGACACCGCCGTGCACCCGCCTGCACGCAGCAGTCCCTGCAAGTGGGGGTTCAGGCCCCGGGAGCCCCTCTGGCAGCTGGTCGGCATCGCACGCGCGAAGCAATGTGAAGCGATGGGAGAGGCGCAGCAGGGCCACCACAGGAACAGGGCGCACTGTCATTATTCTGCCAGGAGCTTCCGTTAACTGCCCTCTCCCTGGCTCCCTCTCATCCACCCTGGGCCTCCTGCAGCCGCTGGCCCAGAGCGTGCACCTGCAGGGGGGCCGCGGAAGGGCTGGTGCGTGCCTGCCCCTCGCCCAGCGGGAGGGCCCGAGGCTCTGCAAACGACAGGCGAAGGGGACAAGGAGTGAGGGGGGGCTTCCGGGAGGTCAGAGAGAGGGCGGGGTGGCGCAGGCAGCTCTGGGAAGGAGCCCAGAGCCTTGCACAAGCTCCTGACAGGCGGGCAGCTTCTCTCTGGATTTCGGTCCCCCCAACGATAAGAGAAAGAGATCAAAACAGAGGGTATCAAAAGAAGTGAGGAACTGGGAAAGGTGAATAAATCACCATTACTTAAAGATAAGGCAATTGTGTGCTTGAAAAACCAAAAGAATCCATGGAGAAACCACCACAAACGCCGAGGTCACAAAATTAACAAGAGCATGGCACATTTTTCTGTGCACCAGTCAGTCAGTCAGTCAAAAACATAATGGCAGCAGGAGCTGAAGGCCCTCTCAGGGCCAGGTCCGGCCCGCCGCCCGAGGGCCCCCCTGAGCCCCTGAGTGGCAGAGGAGCGCGGCCTGGGCAGGAGCCTGGGGAGGCGGAGGTGTGAGGGCGTGGGCGGGAGGTGTCGCTGCGCCCGGCACCGGGCCTGCTGCGCCTGCTGCCGCTGCCTGAAGACGTTTCATTTTCACCTCGGGAGCGGCAGCTTGCCATGCAATTTACACCTCTGCTCATATCCCTGCACCCGGCCGGCTCTCCAGGCGGCCCACGAGGGGGCCTCGGAGGAGCAGGGAGGGTGACTGCCTCTAAGCAGGCCCAGGGGACAGCTGCCCTGTGGCGCCCCAGGACCTGGGTGGCCGGGGAAGCCCCCATGCTGCGCCATCTCCGGAACCCGAATGGCTAACTCACCTGCCTCTCAGGCCTGCTCTGCCTCCCCGAGCCCGTGGGGGCGAGCAGCCCTTGGGGAGCTGGGGCTCCGTCCTGGCCTCCCACCACTCTCCCTTCCACATGTCCTCCTGGGCGAGGCCAATGCCAAAGCAGGCTCCACAGGCCGCCCCAGCACCCCGGGCCCAGGACCAGCTGCTCTCTGCGACCTGGGGCCTCGTCCCGATGCGAGGAGCCGACAGAACGCTGCCGACTGAACGCTGGCCCGGCGGCAGGCAGGCTGCTCGGTGCGGGCGGCCGCGAGGCCAGGCCTCTGGGAGCCAGAGGAACCAGACAGAGCTGGTGGGCAAGGTGGGGAGTGCGATGCAGGGGGAGGGGCCCCACCTCAGATGGGTGCCTCCGGCCACCCCCCACCCTGGGGAGCCCTTCCTGTCATAACCAGGCAGCTCTCCTCGTCTGAGGGCTCTGCTGAGGGCAGAGCTGTTCTGCTCTGCAGGGCGAGCCCCCTCCTCGGAATCTCTCCCTTCCTCTTTCCCAGAACCCCAAGCTTTCTGGAGAAGAGCAACAGAATTTTCCCGGGCCAAGTCCCATATGCCTGGGGACGAAGGCTCTCTCTAGATGGGTGGCAGCCCAACCCCATGGCACCACCCAGAAACGGCTCAGCCCTCGGGGTCCTGCAGGGCTGCCAAGCTACCATATCCGAGCTGGTATTTCGAGAGCGGTGGTGCCCACGCCCGCCCCAGCAAAGGCTGGCTTTGTGCTCTCGGTCCTGATGCAGGGGGTGGGGAGGCATGAAGCCAGAGAGGCTGAGGAGCAGGTTCCAGGGCCCAGGCCAGCGGAGGGGCGAGGCCTGGCCTCCGCGGGTCCCCCCACCCCACATCTCCACATGCAGGGGCGTGGTGGGAGGAGGGGTCGCTGCTAAGCTTGGGGTGCATGGGAGAGGCAACGCTCCTCTCGGCCAGCTTCTGTTTGCCGCGTTCAGAGCCCGGCTGCAGCCTCTGGCTGCCCCTCCCTCCCTCCTCCCCACGCCAAGCCCACTCTGAAGCCTGGCCTGGGCCTGTCGCTCATCTGCTCAGACTCACCAGCAGCGCCCGAGAGCCTGCAGGACACACAGAACCGGACCTGCCCTCCCTCCTGGAGAACGCTGCCCACCCCAAGGTCGTTTTGCCTTTCCCAGTGAAGCCATCCCATCCTTCCCTACCCACCACCCTGCTCCCTGGTATGGCTAAGCCCTATGGCTGGGGGCTCAACAGCGAAAGAGTTCTGAGGGCTTGTCACTCAGCCCCAAGCCCTGGCACTGCTGAGAACGCTGTCCTCCCTGGGCTGTGGCAGGCTGACGGGCAGGTGGCAGCACTGGCGAGTGAGCTGGCCCCGGAGCCCCAGTGCAGGGACCTGAATGCAGCTGTCTCCACCTCACTCAGGGCGAGGACAGGAGGCCCTGGGGACACCTGCAGCAGCTGCTTCCTGTGCCCGGGGCAGCCACCAAGCTGCCCTTGACGAGCGCCTGCTGGGCACACGGGCAGCTGGGCTCTTCCTGCCTTTGCTTCTGGCACTGGCCGCCATCACCCGGACCGGGCCAGCAACCCGGAGGCACAGCATGGCCCTGGCCATGGGAGTCTAGGCGAGAACACCCACCGTGGGATGTAAAATCGGAGTCACCTCTCCCTCCGTGTCTGTCACCTTTGTGGAGCTCCTCTAGGACGCGCCAAGCTCTGTCCTCCATCCAGGCCTCTCCCGGCACGTTGGGGCAGCTATTCACTCTTCCAAACAGAAGCTCAGACAGCGACACCCAGAGGCAGAGTCACTCTGTTCGTTGCAGGTCGGGGTCCACATGCAGCCCCTAATCCCTGGCTTCCAGCCAAGGGGTCACCTTAGCACAGCCCGGGGCTCCTGCTTAGAGCAGCCTGGGAACCGTGGTCTGAGCTCCCTGGCCACTTTCAACGCCTGGCAGGACAACCCCATCAACCCAGCTGCCCCACCTGGTTGCTCACTCAGCGTTTGCTGATTATCTTGTTGGATGCCATGATGAACTGGGGCAAGTAGTACTTAGCAGGCAGAAAGTACTTAGCAAAGTCTGTAGCATGCTGGAGGTGTTGGGTGAGTGGCATTTTGCTCAACTGAATGCCTAATATGCAAAGACAGAACACATGAGATCTGTCTGCTGGCTTACTACACGCCCCGCCCCCCAGTTCCTCTCCAGTTCTGTGGAGAAAGCGCTCCAGCGCCGCTGGCACTTCCCAGCCGACCAGCCTCCACTCGCACCAGGCCCTGTGCGCCTCCACACTCAGGAGAAGATGCCCAGACGTCACCAGGACCCTCCCCCGGAAAACTCCTGGAAAGCAGAGGCCTTGGGGAAGGGGTTTTTATGCAGAAGACCAGGGTCCCGCTGACAGGAAGTCAGGCACAGGGGGGGATTGGCTGCCAGCCTTACACTGTCCGAGACCCCCTGACACCTGCCACAGGCAGACACGAGCCAGGCACACAGCCCAGGGGCCGCTCGCACACCACCCCACACACGGGATCCCCAGGCCGCTCACGCCATCCTGGCTGCTCCGTGGGCCTGACCTTTTCATTAGGACCGGCCCACCCTGCAGTGGATATAAGGGCCTGTTCTATTGCTCTGGGCTGACATCTGGGCCAGGGGCTGCCGCACAGACCGCAATGTTGGGATGCAGCTGCCCTTCCAGAATCCCCACAGGGCCTTGACAAATGGTTCTCTTTGGGTTCCTCACAGTGACCCCCAAGACCCTCGCTGTCCCAGGAGACCGATCCTGCCCCAGGCTCAGGCCCTTCTGCAACTGCCAGAGGTCTCCGAGACCGTCCCCGCCACCCCCCCTCCTGAAATGGAAGCCGAGGCTGCCGTCACTCCCCGTGTAGCCCCTCCACAACGGAGCCAGCCGCAGAGCCACAGAGAAGCCGGAGGGGTGGAGGAAAAGAAGGGCGTGCGCGTTCACACACACACACACGCGCGCGCACACACACGTATGCGCACGCTCACGCAGCTGAAGGCAGCCAGCTGTCAGGGCTGGGAGTCAGAGGAGCCCAGAGTCTCATTTGCAGCCTCCTTTCTTGGGTCCCAGGGTGGCGGGGCTGAGGGCAGGTGTGGGAGGAGGCTTCTAGCTCTTTCTCTGTCGCCCGGGCTGAGAGAGGCACAGAGCCATCCTCTGTCCAGTGCAGGCTGAGACCCAAAGCAGAGCCAGCCCCTTCTCATCTGTCACCTGGCTTTGTTCCCCAAGATGCCAGGTCAGGCTAAACACACGGGCAGACAGACCCCTGCCTCTGGCACCCAGCACAGCACCTGGGCCACGCTCCAGGTGGGCGGCCCACGTGCCACACAGACATCCCTGGAGAAGACCTCTGCTCTCCCTGCTGTCGCGCTCCCTCCGCCCTGCTCCCGCCCCAGGAGAGCTGGAGCACAGCTGACCAGGGGCAGTGGGAGGAGGAGGGGGGAGGAAGGGCTTTCATCAAAGAGGTGACGTCAAAACCAGGCCACTTGTGAAGCTGTCAGGGGCCGGGAAATTTGGACAAAGGTGTCTAAAAATAGACACCCTGGAACCAGAAAAGGCTTCGGGGGCTGCGTTGCTCGCCACCACACCACATGGCACGCATGCTGTTCGGAGGCCTGGAACCCAGAAAGCCTCTTCCCGGGAGTGCCCCGCCGGACTGGCCCGCGGATGGAGGGTGGCACACAGAACTGGAGAGGTCACATCCAGCCCTTCCCTGGGTGAGCTGGGCGACCCCCTGTCCCCAGGAGACACGCTGCCAGCCCTGGGCACTAAGGCCTCCCTTTCCGCCCCCACAACCAGCGAGCCCCCACCGCCTGCCCCGCCTGCCCCTCAGCCTCAGCCCCTCAGCCCCCCCGGAGAAGCCGCTCAGTCTCCCTTGTGCCGCTGCCGACCGTGCGAGCAGCCTCCCTGCTTCTTCTCTTCCCGACCTCGACCACCGAGGCCATGGCTGCCAACCCAGGGCCTCACTTACTCATTCCCAGTCCTGACGCCAGACTCTTGTGCCCCCTGAGCCAGGGCCTCTCTGGGCCCCCATGTCCATCACCAAGGCCCTGTCCCTTTGCCCAAGATGCTCGGGAACAGAGAACGAAGCCGCTAGAGCGCACGCCTGGCGGACTTTTCCTGTGCTCTAACCCCAGCACTGCTGGCCACGCCCTCTGTGCAGCCTGTGCTGTCCCAGGGTGTCCCTAGGGCAAGCGCTGTCAGCAGGTTCCTGGCCCTAAACCCGCGCACCAGCCCTCCCCTCTCTGAGCTCCAGACTGCTCCCCTGACACAGCCCACAGCAACGGCCGTCCTGCCGAGCCAGGCTCCCCCCAACCCAGCCCCCCAGCTCTCCAGACCCCCTGCACAGCACCACGGCACACGCGCCCCTCTGCCCAGGCTACAGGGGACCCAAGCTTGGGACCCCTGCCACTCCCTCCCTCCCCAACATCCGGCGCACCCAAAGCCCACGTGTGACCCCACCCCCAAAGAGACGGTAGATCTCCACCCTTTCGCCTCTCTACAGCCGTGGTCTCGGTCTGAGCCCACCCACGCCAGGACTCCTGGCAGCCCCCAGGGTCCTCGACCAGCCCCTGCCCGGGGCTGGGACGGCCTGTCCAGCAGGCTCGGCTCAGGTCCTGCCGCTCTCCTGCTGAAACGCCGCGGGGTCTTTGACGTTAGGTCAGACTCCTGTTTTCCGTCCGCTGCTCGGAGCCCCTCGCCCCGCCCCGAGGGCTCTTCCAGGGCCTGCCCGCGAGGGGCTGTCCCCGATCCTCGGTCCCAGCTGCGCCCATGCCTTGGCTCACCCTGTTCTTTCCTGGCACGCATCCCGTCCTTGCCTGACATCTGTTACCTGTCCCCACACCTCACTGTAAGCACCTATCCCACCCACCACATCTCGCATCGTGTCCAGCACAGCGCCTCACACCTAGACATTCAATAAACATAGCGGACTATAGGTGACTAAATGATCCCTTCGAAGCCAGAACTGCGGTCACTGCCCTAGCACCCAGGTTCACAAAGGGTTTTAGAGAAAGAGACATGCAGAACAAGGAAAGTAAAAAAACCCAACTCTGTGGGCAGAGACCCCATTGGGTCCCCAGGCAGCTGGTTCTCCTGCTCCTCCGAGCAGATGGTCTGCGGCGCTGCCAACCCAGATCCGGGGCACGAGGCCTGCCGCCACCACCCCGGCCTGGGCTTGGGACCCAGGTACGTGAGCCCACACAGAGGCAGGGCCATGGCCAACGCATGCACACCGGGGCCTGCCAGCTGCCGGGCGCCTCAGGCCCTTGCTCTGCAGGCCTCCAGCATGGGGGTGGGGTGGGCTGTCTGTCTATCTGAGTCTGGAGTGGGGCCGAGCAACGGAGCATGACTCTGGTCCCAGCCAGAGCTGAACCGATGAGGCTGGGTTTCTGAACGCACCCCCATGCCTGCGCTAGACCCTCCACGGCCCACAGTGGGCCTCTGGCAGAGATGCTGGCAACCTCTGCTGTCCTCCCAGCCCCACAGGCACCTGTCCCACGAGAGCCCCGTGCAGCCTCCCAACACGTCCTCTCCCGCTCCCTGACACACACACGCGCGAGCGCGCCTGGCTCACCTTGATGTAGGCGTCCAGGGCAGGATGGACACGGCGGGCAGCCAGCCAGATGGACAGGGTGGTGGTGTAGGGGAAGGTGGCTGTCACCACGTGGCTGGGTGCCGGGAAGGAGAACACCTTGAAGCCAAATTTCTGGTAGAGCTGGAGGAGCTCCGGGCAGGGCGACTCCTCGCCTTCACTCAGAATGCTGCCCACTGCGCAGCGGCGCTTCTCGGGGGGCACCTGTGAGGAAGAGCAAGGGGTCCGTGCTGGGCAGAGGAAGGGGGCCCTCCAACCTCCTGCCTCTAGGGTTCTGTGCCAGCTCAGGCCTGGCAGAACCGCCCACCCCAGACAACGGGAGTCAGAAAACTGCTGCTCTGATGCGGCCTCCCCGTGGCCCCGGCTGGGCTCCCCCATCCCTTCCTTCATTCCTCCGACAACACTCCAAGCCCCGAGCTGCCTGCACTGGGGCTGCAGGGTGCAAGGTCGGGCTGAACCCGGGTCTGCCCCAGGTCTGCGGAGGAAACTGAGAGGCCCGCCTCCTCGTTCCCCAGGCAGGGCCGCTGCTCTCGCCCAGGCCTCCTGACCACCCTCCAACCGGCGCCCCGCCCAGGCCATGCCCCTTCCTGGCTAAGCCGAGACGCAGGTCCCTCCTGATCTCTCTGGGGGGCCAAGACTTGCGCTGTACTCTGCCCCCCTCCCTCCCCTGGCTCCCACAAAGCCCATCCAGGTGGGGTGCCTCTGTGAGTCCCCGACACTTCCTAGGCTTGAGCCCAGGCCTGCGAAGCCCAGAACCCGCTGTTCCTCCCAGCGGCAAGGAGCCCTGGTGGGTCTCACCTCCTGCCACCTGAGTCTGCACCTCCTGTACCAGCCCTTGGGCTCGGCCCCGAGATACGTGCTCCTGAATCAAAGAGTCACCGCAGACCTCAGTCCCTGGCTTCCCTCCACACCTGGACACAGGGCTAACTGACCCCGTACTAAAACCCCTCTGTCCTCTCCCCAGACTCCCTCCCAGCGGGGTGGAGTCGTTTTCACCATTTCTTGCCTCTGCCCTTCCTGGGGCCTTTCAAGCCCCACCAACAGCCCCCTGGGGGTATTCCAGCCCCACTCTGGCCAGCCCAGCCCTGTCCTTGGCATTCCCCTTAGCCCGGCACCTGGGCCCTGACTCCAGGCTCTCGCCTGCATGCAGTCCCTGGGGTCGCCCCAGCTCTCTGTGGCTCTGCTCCCTTGCTGCCCTGTGAAAATCTTACATCATTAAGCCTAGCTCAGGGCTTTAGTGGCCAGCAACGCGGTACAGTGGTCAGAAGCGCAACTTCTGGGAAGAGGCAGGCCCCGAGTCCTGTGATTCTGGACCCCTCCCTTGGTTCCTCGGAGCCCCAGCTCCTCAACACCTGCCTACAGCACTGCCGCATTCAATACTTTGCACGAGGCCAGCTTTGACACAGGCCACACAAATGGCCCCTGGCCTAGAGTGCCCATCCACCCAAACCTCTGAACACGTAGCTCCTCCCTGCCCGTCCTTCACGTTCAAACGCCTGTTAGGATGGCTCAGTGGCACCCCACCCCCACACCCACAGTGCTATAAACTCCTTCCCACAGGAAGTCAGTCTTGCAGCCAGGCCACTTCTCTGGCCTCTGGGGCCTCCCACCCCAGCAGATGTGCTGCAGTTCCACGCACTGTCTCTAGGTGGTGCTACTGCCCCACTCACACGGAAGACTTGGGGAAGGCCCCAAAGGCGGGCGGTTCTCACAGGTCAGCGGCACTGCAAAGCCCATCTTCACCTTCCTGACCCTAGCAACCTGGGCTGTACAACACAGGTTACATGGTAACATGGACAGAAGGTTACCTCCTCGTCTCTCAACCTGGGTTGGGGCCCCAGGGTCTCTCCAGGGATCACTCAGCAGGTCGACACCCTCCTCAGTCCCCAGGAGGCACCAGAAGACCGGTGACAATCCTGCTTACAACTCTCATGGCTCCCAGTTCCCCCCTAGGATGGAACCCCTGAGCCCGGCACGCCAGGCTGTCTTCAGTGGCCCCCACAACACGGCCCCGGACAGGCCGGGCGCTCACCTGGCACTCAGTTTCTACATCCCCAGGCCCCAGCGGGGGGTGAAACCCACTGAGGGTCTGAGTGGCAGAGGGAAGGACAAACCCAGGCTCTGGCCCGGCCCGCCCAGCCGGCCTCCTCTGCCACTGAGCCCCAGGACAGGCCCACGAGACACTACCTGTAGCTCCCCAAACATGCCCTGCCCTGTTGAGCTTCCTGCCTTTGCGTAAGCTACTTCCTCTGCTGGAATGTCCTTCCTCACCCTACCCAGAGTCCCCTTTACCTGGGAAGCTCCTGCCAGCCCAGTAAGACTCAGCTTCCCTTTCCTCCTCAAAGTGTCCGATGGCCACCCACCCAGCAGCCCTGCCTCTCTGACCCCGCAGGCCTGCAGGGAGCAGGCTCTGGGCTGCACTGTCACCGACGCCCTGCCACTCAGGGCCTCCGGCAGAAAGCCCAGGACCTGGCGCACACGGGGCGTTATTTTGGTGTGCTCCTCGACAGTACGTGCGTGCAGAGGCATGCACACACAAACCTACCCTGGGGGCAAGCCTCCCCTCCCCCCACCTCGAGAGGGGAGCAGCTAACGAGGAGGACGGGCTCCAAGACCTGAGGGGTGTTTGGTGCCCAGGTGCTCCCTTCCTGCCCGAGTATCCTCTCAAGTCCACAAGAGGGGACACTTCCTGCACCCTCTGCTGCCCTGTCCAGCGACAAAGGGGCAGCCTAGGAGGTTGCTCAGCAAGCTTACCTCCAGCTAAGCAGCCCCATACCAAGCTGGACCTGGGAGGAAGCCAAACCAGGCACCAGCAAGGAGATGAGATAGGCCCTAGGCCAAGCTGGTCTGGGAGCAGAGGAAGGCTTTCCTGGGCTCCCAGGAAAGCCCAGCCCACCTCCAGGGGAGTGGTCTGCTGAGGGGTAGAGGGCCCAGAAGGTGGGAATGTTCTGCTGGCTAGAAACTTCCCCCCATCTGAGTTTCATGCAACTTCTTTATTGGGGCCTGGCCTTAAGAGGTCAGCCTGGGCCTCCCAATTCCACCTGCCTGCTCCCACCCATCCCCCACCCCTGTGGCAGTCATTTCTCTGGGTACCTGTGTGCAGAAGAAGAGCTGGACTAGCATGAGCACCAGCATAGAGCCACACCAGGGAGACTGGCAGTGCGACCCGCTGCAACTCTGGGCAAGGGCAGGCCCGCTCAGAACCCACCCTCACATCGAGAACACCGGAGGGGCCCCTCCTTGGGCCTGGGAGGCCCCCCGAGTGCGAGCACCATCGGTGAGATGGAAAGCGCACAGAGGTTCTGCTTGGAGCCCGATGCTTGGCCCCACCACCCCTTCTGGAGAGGCATCTTAGTACCCTGCTGACCCCACTGAGCGGCCACAGTGAAGACGGTCCCTGTGTGGTCAAGATCTCACTGCATCCGGAAAGCGGACAAGATCGATTATCTTCCAGAAAGCAGAAGAGGAAAAATGGTGTCTGCCAGCTCAGACCAAACCCAGCTCCTGGGTTCAGCAGACACGGCCAGCCCCAGAAGGCTGCCCTGACTCCTGCCTGGCCAGCCCACCCAGCCCAGAGCTTCCCGCGGTAAGAAGGGCAGGGTGGTGCCCCTGGGCAGCACGGCCGGAGGGTGAACGGCGGACTCCTGGTTGATGCTCCTGGGTCCTGCAGGCCGACTCACCTAGCCCTTCAGGCCGAACCTTGCTGAGCAGCTGGGGCCCAAAGGCACAGTGGGGTGCACTAGTGTTAGGGCGCGAGCAGCGCAGACCCTGGGCCAGAGGAGAGGGCCCCATACTTCAGGTGGGGGGGAGGGGGGTCAGCAGGATGCTCACCTCCAAAGAGGGGTCCAGGTGCTTTCTGGAAGCCCCCACCTATAAGTCTTCCAGCCTCCCTCTTTTCACTCCTTAGTGTAACCCAAGCCCCAGCTGGGGCCTGACAAGTGCCCGCCACCCCCGCCCCAGTCGCTGCCTTCTGCGCATCAGCGCACTACCCAGACAGCACTGAGCAGTGGGCCCTGCTACTAACTGTTTCTGAGACCCAGAGAGCAAAGCTGCTCAGCAAAGGCCGCAGAGCAAGGCAGTGATGGAGTCAGGATTCAAACCCAGGCAGACCTGTGCCAAACGGCCCACGGCCACTCGGGAGCCGGAGAGATGGGCCCAGGCTAGGAACGGGAAGGCACAGTGCCCTCTCCCTACGCTGCTCCCTCCGTGGCCGAGGCGACCTTCAGGGCACCAGGCCAGGGGCAGGGCCCCTGAAAGTGTGACGCCCCAGGCAGCACGAGGCCCGCTGGAGCCCAGCGGGTTCCAGGAGTGCTGAGCATCTGTTAGGGGCTGGGGGCTGGGCCTCGTCCTCAGTGTTCAGTCCCCCTAAAGACTGAAAGCCCCGAGACAGGGATTCTCAGAACAAGTGAAGCCTCGAATCAAACCCGAAGTCCTCTCACCTTGGACCTCGCCTCTCCTCCCTCCCAAAGGCAGCTCTGCTGGGCAGAGAGGGGCTGGCCTTTCCGGGGCTGCCCCACACAGTGAACTGGCTGCAGAGCAAAGGCCCACCCTCCGTCTGAAGATCAATGAGGGGGAGCTGGGGGAGGGGACGGCCAGGCCCTCTGGAACAACAGCCCAGCCCACGCTCGACCCTCACCGCGGGGCTGAACCCGTGAAATCCTACTCCCTCACCCGTGCCAGGCTCCACGCAACCGCGGTGCCCCTCAGCGCCTCCGAGGAGGGCAGGGGCCCACGCCCCACTCACAAAAATCCTGACAGGCCTGAGCAGAACGCTCACCAGTCTCAGCCCCTACCGACGAGGGAGCCCCAGGCTGCCTCTCAGTAGACTAGGGAAGAAAGGAGTGTCCGCGGCAGTCTGTCTCGCTGCAAATGGCAGAGCCCGAGCACTGCCAGCTCCCCGCGCCCACTGACGCCCAAGGCGGGTACCCCTCGCAGGCCCGCGCCAGGTACTGAGCTGGCTGCCCCGCCCCACGTGCCGCAGCCAGTCTCCCCACAAGGGCAGGAAGGCCGACTGCTTAAGTGCCAGAAAGAGCAGCGGAGGTGGCAGCAGCAGAGGGTGTGGCTGGAGGTGGAGGGCCAGGCTGGCAAACAGGACAGACCAATGGGCACAGTGACAGCAGCCCAGCCACTAGGGCCCATCCACAGCTTGAGCTGCAGCGTCGGGGGAGGCCCTCAGGATCCCCCCAGCTCCTTCTCCCTCTCCTGTACCCAAGGTGCCCACCCGGGCTGAGGGCATGGGACTTACGACCCTATTCTAGCTACACAGGGCCAGGGCCACACCCACTGGACCCGTGTGAGCTCTGGGAGGAGGAGGGAGGGATGCCAGGGCCGTGACTGACTCTGGAACTCCCCCTCTCCCCCCAGTACTTAGAAGAGGAAATGGCTACACTCCATGAACTCCGGGCCCTGGGAGAGGGACACCTATGAAACACTGCCGAGGTCTGTCCCCTTCCTGTCACGTGCCCCTCCCCTCCCCGCCCCCGCCCCACCAGGGCCCTCAGGGGTGGAGAAGAGCGTCTTCCTCCTGCCCCATGAGAACCACAGGCTCAGACCTTGCAGCCTCCTCCCATCCGGAACTCCAGGACACGGGGCTGTAACCTACCACTGACCGATCTCTGGGGTAGAGCAGCCTCCCCAGTGAACGTGTCCACAGCCATTGCCATGATCTTGCCTCGATGGGGCCCTTTCCTGAGTCACTTCCTGCGCCCACAGCCGGCCCAGGTGAGGCCTCACCAGGCCTTTCTCAGGAAGCGGCCTCGCCTGGCCAGCTGAGCTAGGAGCTGAGGCCTGGAAGGGGCATGCCCAGTCATGGGTGAGCAGGTCCACAGCAGGTGGCCAGCTTTCAGCTGGTCACTCCCTGCTCTACTGGCCGAGGCTGGAAGGGCCCCCCCCCCAACTCTCACAGGGAAGCAGGTGCTGGCTCCCACTGTGCAGAGCTGGGGCGGGGAGAGAGTTTGGGGGGGGCCAACAGCTCATCTGTCCCGTCCTTCATCAACCACAGTGTGGCCCCACGCGACCACTGTGGGGGCGGTGGCCTCGGGAGCACTGGGCCTGGCTTCTTAGGCTCCCTCAGGCCTGGACGGGGCCTCTCCTCCAGGCCCCCAGGCACCCCCATACCGAGAGCTCAGGTCCGAGGGCCGGGCTCCTCAGTCCCCACAGTGCCCCAGTGTCCAGCACAGAGAGGCACAGGTATTTACTGGACAGAAACAAAAAAGAACGCGTGAACTGTGCGAGACGGGGACCCCACTCCTGCTGTCTGACCTGTCCTCACGGGGGATGGCCACGGCCACTGGGAAGGCCTGGCAGGGAGTGCGTTGGTCGGCTTCCAGAGTGGGCGGCACTGAGCATCCCTGACACATCCCGGGGTCAGGGTGTGACCCAACTCTGAATGAGGACACAGGTGTCTTCTGGAGTGACCCAGAACCGGGAGGGACAGGATCAGAGGGGCCATGTTCACCTGCACAGCCATCCTCCGTGTGGCCCAGCCCCCACGGTCAGGCCCTGGGTTTGGGCCTGGGTCACAAGCACTCCGCTGAACCCATCCCACACCTTAGCAGCTCGAGTGTCTTTTCCACCCTTTTTTGTTGTGGCCGTTACACATCCATGCAGGACCAGGTGTGGGTGAAGGCCTCATCCAGGTCACTTAGTCTAACCCCAGCCAGCCTACTGGTGAAGCAGGCATTTTAACACTACTCTGCAGATGAGGAAATGGAGGCTCAGAGATGTGAGGTAATATGCCCAAATTCACACAGCAGGACAGTGCAGAGACAGACCCAGAACCCGGAAACGCTGGCCTTGAGGTTGTAGGCCCTGGCTGAACTCGCTGTGGTTCCCAAACTGGCACCCAAGTCAGGCCTGCCCAGCCAACCCTACTGGCCCACAGGGTCTACCAAACCTCTAGGAGGGCTGCATGGTGGGCTGCCTGGAGGCAGGGGCTGGGCCCAGAGGTTATGTGAGAGTGCCCCATGCAGGGGTTCTTCTATCCCACTTTCCCTGGACCAGCCTCCAGCACCGATCCCCCCTCCCCGAGGCACCTCCAACCCGAGAGGCAACGTGCTGCTTCGGGACCCGGACGGGCAGACCACCCGGCGAGGAACCGGGAGGCTGTGTGGACACCTCCCTCTCACGGAGCCTTCCAGACGACTCCGACGGGGCCGGTGTGGCAGGAGGGGCAGCGTGGCGGGCGTCACGTCCAGGAGTTTCCCACAGGCCTGCCCCATCTCACTGGGGTCCCAGGGCTTTTGTCCCTGCTTAGTGCTGTCTCCCAGCCATGTGACCTCGAAACCTCGATGTCTGTTATCCCTCAGCCAGGCGACATCACCTCTCACAGGGCCCGGCCCAATATCCTCAACGGCCTCTCTGCCTCAGCTCCCGCCCTCCGCCACCTGCCATTCAGGTAGCTTCCTAAATCGCGGGTGGCCAACTGCGCTGCACCATCCCTCCCAACCTGCTGTACCTCCCACTGCCGGGCCCGTGACCCTCCCACCTCGTTCTCCGCCCACCAAAGGTCCCCTGGCCACACTTCTCCCGTTGCCCTCTATCTGCAAGCTTTGGCTATTGCGGTTCCCTTAGCCAGGAGGCCCTGCTGGGCACAGCGAAATTCTTCTCGTGGCAGAAGGCCCAGCTGAGACCTAGCTTGGAGCCTCCCCGGCAGACCTGTGGTGCCCTCCTCCAAACCCGCAGCTCAGAGTTCTGCGAGCACTGAGCACAGCGCCTTGCTGGAGACTCATCTGTGTGGGGCTGACTTGCCAACCACAGGAAGCTTCCTGAGGGCGGGGCCCGGTCTGCTCCTCTCCAGAGAGCAGGTGTCAAGCAGCACCTGGCACAAAGAGGCAGTCAGCCACCCATTTGGATGGAGCGCCCCAGGGAGGCCTGGTCAGGGGACAATGGGTAGGCTGGAGGCCTTGCCCACATGAGCGCTCCAGGTGAGGACACCAGAGCCGGGGATTCCCAATGCCTGGTTTGCCAAGGCTCAGGGCTGGAGGCTGAAGAACCCTTCGCGGAGCTGCCAGCCCATGAAGCTGTGGGCAGCACCGCCCAGGGCATGGCGAGAGGCCACATTGGTGAGCCCTGACTCACTGCAGGCTGTAAGTCCAGCCGGACGCCCACAGGTGCCAGTGCTGCTGGGCTAGTCTCTGACCCCAGCATCTCAGACATTCAGGGCAGCTCGCTTGGCTCCACTGGCCTCCGGAGGCCTCTTCCAAACCAGACAGCTTGGTGTCCAAAGTAACGCCCGATAACTGGGCCAGGGGTCACAGAGTGGTTGGAGGGCCGGGACTCCAAGTCTCACGCCCAGGGCCTCCTGTCCCAGCCCTGGGGGCCCTGCCACCACAGCAGAGAGCTGAAAGAGGGAAGGCGCTGAGATAACACGCTATGCCCCCCAAACAGGGCAGGATCCGATAGGCCTGGTCGTGGAGCACTGGCCTCACACAGGGATGGAAGAGGGAGGGACGACAAGAGGAGGAGGCAGGGGACCAAAGCCCGGGCAGAGGCTGGGGACTCGTAGTGGTATGGTCCCCTGCACTCAGAGGTCCGTGGGCAGCCCTGAGTGGGAGAACCAGGCCTGGGCCAGGAGAAAACCAGCCCGCACTCCTACAAGGGCTCAGAAGCCCAGGCTACATTTGGAGGGAGCTTTGAGCCCGGAGAGGAGGTGGTCTGCAGGGCCATCTCAGATTTTCCCACCACTTCCTTAGAAACCCAAACGCCCCTAACCCAACGAGCCCCGCCCCACACGCGTCCACGGGGCGGAAGTCCAGCCCAGGCGCGGAGGGCTTCTTACCAGGCGTGGGTTGTCGTAGTAGACAGCAATGGCGCGCAGCCTGGGGCAGACGCTGTAGCTCTCCGTGAAGAGCCGCCCCGTCTCACTGTAGGGTCCCACGTGGAACTTGTAGGCCACAGTGACGTTGCGGATGGGGGGTGAGCCAGCACTCACCGCCACCCCAGCCAGCAGTCCTGAGTGCCTGGCAAAGGCCAGCAGCGTCAGCAGCAGCAGCAGAGTCAGGCCCCCGATGAGGCCCAGCAGTAGCAGGTCCGACATGGCTCTGTGCCCCCGGTGCCGCGCCCCAAGGCAGCTGCAAAGGAGACAGGAGAGACGGGAGGCTGGTAGCCTGCCCTGACCAAGGTGCCCACCTGCCCGCCAGCCAGTTCTGGCCCAACCTCAGCCCTGCCTTGGGTGCTCTGACCCAGGAGGAGTGGCCAGAGGTGTTTACACACAGGGTGACCTAGAAGGGAGCTACAAAGGATGACTGAAGCCACAAGCCTCCTTATTTCTTAACCACAATCGCTGAGGCTCTCAGGGCTGCTCTGCCGGTCAGCTGGCGGCCTTGGTCCCACCTCGGGAAACTGAGTCATGGAAGGCACAAGAGTGAGTCAGCCAGGGACGGATTCCCAGCCCTGACCAGCTTCCCCCAGGATGGACCAGCTGTCAGTCTGCCTGCTCCCCTGACCCCACATGCCTCTTCCTTCCCAGAGCTAAGGCACACACCTGCCCGGCCTCCCCAAGTCTTGAGGGCCACTGCAGGGGAGGACAAGCCACTGCCAGAAGGCACACACTCATCAACAAGCAGGGAGACCCGGAGGGGCAAAACGCCAGGGGGCAAATGTGCCGGAGGAAGAGACTCAGGGGAAACTCTCCTGGGCTAAGCATAGGTGGCCCGAGGAGTCTTGCTACCCAGCCAGCTCACCCGCCCAGGAACGGAGGAGACCAGACCGAAACAGGAACCAAGTCCAGCGCTACGCTTCCCAGACTGGGGCCACTTCATCCCACTTTTTCAGCCCACAGATTAGAGGCAGCGAGGGGGAGGGAGATGCCACTGGAAGTGGAGACAACAGAGTCACTTACTCATCCTGGGCCTGAGTGTCTCGTCCCCTAAGGCAGGGGGCTGGCCTGCGGGCAGAGGGACGCACCTGGGGTCCACTTGCTGCCCAGTCCCTCCCCACCCCAACAGCTCCAGGTGCTCAGAATTTAATTGCTGTGGTTTTGGTCTCCTCGCCCCGCCTCCTGTGCTAGGCAGTTCACAGAAAGGCATCCTTTCCCCCTTTTGTGTGTACGTTATTTATCTCTCAAGTCTGTGTCCTCCCCATGGGCCTTTCCTGTCCCTCCTAGTCACACAGTACAGAGTACGAAGACATGCATTTCTGGGGGCGTGGGGGGCTGGGGGGTGGAAAAGCAGCAGCAGCAGCAAAGGCATACCCAGGAACTGGCCCAGGGACACAACCCAGGACAGAAGCGGGTGGGGGCGGGGCGGGTTGAGCCCTTGGGGCAGAGCCTGGGCTGCCAGCAATGCCAGACACTGAGGTGTCTCCCTGGTCTGCGCCCACCGTGTCCCTGGCCCCGCACCTTCGACTGGACGCACTCCCTGACTCCGCTTAGTTTCACTCCTATTTTCTCCCATGATGATGAAGATGATGATGACGGCTCTCTCACTGAGCACTGACTACACGCCACACATTGTCTAAATGTTGAAACGCAGCTACTTTGTTCATCCTCAGAACAAGGTAGATACGGGTCAGGAAGCAAGTGGTTCGAAGTTGAGAGACTGGCCCAAGGTCGCGCAGCTACTGAGCAGACACGGACCAACATGCAGGCAAAGGGAACCCAGGGAGTCTGATCCCAGGCCCCCGTTTCCTCTCTCTCTCCTCCCTCCCGACAGGGTTTCGAGAAAAGCCCAGGCATCGCACTCACACTGGACTTCTCTGAAGCCGGGGCTCCCCGCTGGAAGCTCTGGGCGTCCAGCTCTCCCAGATGCCTGGGGAGTGACCTGCCCTCTGGGATGCACGCTCCCTGTCCCCTCAAAGGAACTTAGCTCCCACCTTTCTCTTCCTCTCATCTCCTGAAGTCTCAGGAAAGCAGGGAGATAAAGCTGAGGGCCCAGAGCTTCCCCGTACTGCACAACGAGGGGAGGGGCCTGGGCAGCTCACCTGAAAAGCCAGGCTCACTTTCAGCAACTCATGGCGGCCAGCGCGGCGGGAACCAGGTGCTCCAAGGGCTCCAGCACTGGGGACAGAGAGAAAACAACCGCCATTGAGCTGGGCACCTGGCCTCTCCCCGCCCCGCCCCCCGGCCTCTAGAAGAACTGCCCCTCATCACAAGGTCGCCCCCTCAGCACGGCCTCATTCCCCTTGGGGAAATCAGAAGCCAAACTCGGCCTCACCAAGTCGGCTCTTCAGCCCTGATCTTAGCCCTCATCCAGGAGGGCTCCAGCCACCGCACCTGGCCCCGAAACAGTCCCTGCCGCCGACCGTGGGCACGCTAGGCCCCCTCGAGCCCCGGGGGTGGTCGCCTCCGGCTGGTCCCCGAGAGCGTCAGGGCGGCAGTCGCGCTGGCTTCCTGGAGCCGCTCACGTGCGGCAGGCTGGTCCTTAAAGGGCCCCGCGACAAGCGCCAGCTGGGAAGGGACGCCGCCTCCCAGGCCCGACTCCCAGCCCCGCTCAGCCGCGCCGCGTCCATTCACCCAGTCCCTTTCTCTTCAGCCAACGTAGCAACTTCAGGGACGCTCAAGTTTGCAGTCCGGGCGGCGAGGCCCGGCCTCAGGGGACAGGGGCGGAGTTAAAGTGCGGCTCCGCCTCCGTTCCCCCCACGTTACCCCTCGGTCTCAATTGCCCCGGGACGTGCCCGCACCCTTGGCCGAGGCAGAAGGCAGGAGGCACCCAGGGGTGGTAGGGCTGGTCCAAGGTTCGGGGCCTCGGACACGGTCGGGGCAAGTGGCGGGTGGGTCGAGATGCAGAGAGGGGCCTGGGCCGCGGGGGACCCTGAGGCCGCGTCTGGGCGGACGGAGTCCCCAGACACTCGGCGCGCCTGAGGCTGTCCCGGCAGGAACGCTTCTCCTCCGACCCGGCCCTCACCTCAGCGGCTACGCCGCGGACGCCGATGCGCGCAGGCGGCTCCCGCTCCGTCGTGGAGCCTGCGCGCGCCCTGCCGCACACGCTCGCTCCGCCCCCTCTCGCGGCGGGACGTGGCCGAGGTCGTGGGCGCGTGCGCGGAACCGAAAGGGGGGGGCTGCCCCGCCCCGTCTCCATGGCAACGAGTGTGCGTCTATTCTCCCCGCCCCCCCAGCTGTCAGGGGCGGAGCCCACCCGGCACCTTCCTGCCTCCCACCCACTCCTGGGGTGCCGAGGACCCCTTGGCATCTGGGTTGGCGAGAGCACCACGACTGCGCAGCCCAGGCGTGAAGGGCGGTCCACTTGGCGGCCGGCGAGCGAGAGCCAGGCTGGGGTCCAGGAAGCCGGCGCCAAAGGAGAGCGTTTGCAGAGGTCTCCGGCATTTGTGCAGTCGGTGGCGGTCCTGCCACTTGCTCTCACTGAAGCTTCGCGACAGACTTCGGAACAGAACAAGGCAGGGTCGCTTGCTCCCGTTTTACAGCTGAGGAAACCGAAGCCAATCTGAGCTCCAGGAAGGAGCTAGTGGATCCAGCCTGTGGACAGTCTGGATGCCAGCTGCCCGCCTTTAACACTGCACCGCACTCCACTCCCAGAGCCCAGGGGTGAGCGGCCAGCCAGCCAGCCAGCTGGACAGTGCTAGGGGCTGAGGATACTGAGGGAACAAAACCAAGGCCCCGTCCACCAGGGGCTCACACCGGGGACCCCCTTCCCAGGCTCCTCCCTCAGGGCCCTCTAGCTTAGCATACACCAGGCAACTCCCAGGTCAAGTGGGAGCCCCTCAGAGACAGGCCCAATCTTCAGCTCCTGTTTCTGAGGACCTACAATCAACAAAGCACCCTTCCAGGGCCCCGACAGACCCTGTCTTGCAGTGGAGGCACGTCTTGCTGGGCCAGGAGGTACCTGGATGCCCCCGGCATGGAGGATGGATGGATGCCTGGGAGAGCAGCCATCTCACTCTGGACCCCACGGCTGCACTAGCAAAGGGCCCTCGCACTCCTGGCTTCCTTTCCCCCAGTTGCACTCGGTTCCCTCCAGGGCCAGCAAAGCCGGAACCTCCTCTACAGGGCCACGCCCATCCCAGGCCTCTGGGCAAACGCAGGACAGCTGGCACCTCGCAGGACCTAGGGGCTAGGCTGGCAGGGTCGGGGCCGCTCTGTTTTGCTTGTGAGCATGGGGCACACCAAGGTCAAACCCTGTGGGTGCCCTAGGCAAGTGGGCTGAGCACTCAGAAGCATTTCCTGTGAGAGGAGTAAGGGCCCTGGCTGAGACCACCTCCGCCTGCAGGGTCTTCAGGTCAGTTCTGCTTCTCAGAAGCTCCCGAACTTCTCCCAGGAAACCGGTGTCTGGAGCTGCCCTCGCCTCATCTTGTCCGCTCTGCTCACTTCCTTTAGCCTGGTTGGGGAACTCCAGGGCCCCACATCAGAGTTCAGGGTGTGTCTTAGTGGCTTCAGAGCCGCTGTCTGTCGTCAGAGGAGTCTGCCTGTGACCGGGGCTGCAAGCCTTCAGCCTCCCTGGCTGCATCTCAGCCTGCTCCCACCAGGGCAAGCCCCGCCCCCGGCAGGGTCCCTGCAAGGCCTCCGCTGGCCACCAGGAGGCAACAGCGAGGGCGCGTTCCTCTCGAGGCCCAGGCGTCTAAGCTTAAGCAGACCAGCTCTCCTAGACATCCGCCTCCCCCTACCCCGCGCTCTAACCCCGGTCCTATCTCCCAATAGCACGCGTTCCCGCTCCCTCATGAGCCCGCATCTGGCCTTTGTCTCCTGCTTTCCTCTGTCCAAGTACCCCACAGGCTCTTGAATGCTCCCTTAGTAAATTTCCAGAGAGTTTCCCCAGGGCAACCCTTAAGGGGAACAAAGTGGACACGCCCCTCACGTCTCAAAGTCCTGGTTAGCTCTCTAGGATGCAACGGTTAGATCCTCCAACTTTGACGCCAAAGGGAGAACACACAGGCAGTGTGCGTAAGATGCTCTGTAAACCTGCCAGCAGCCATGGCCCACCTCTGAAGGCATGCATGCTGCCGGACGGGCCATGACTGAGGACCAGCTAGTCTCGTCACGGAGTCAGCTGCATTCTTCCCTCTGGCGCCCGGAAATGCAGTCCCCTTCAGGCGAGCAAAGGGAGGAGGTGGCCAGCGAACCCCACCTCGGCCAAGCCCCAGCCAGTGGCCTGCCCTCCAAGTGCCACCCCCCTGCACTCTAAGTTATATCCCTTTTGCCATCACAAGCCTAACAACTGTTCACACAATTCCTTGATCAAACAACACTGCCTTCTTGAGTTTAAATTTTATTTTACAAAAAGAGAAATAAAGAAAACCGATAGGCAGTTATACTGACTTACAATTGTTCTGTTTGCTTTTTTAAAAAAGTGACATGAAACACAAGTAAAAATAAATACGTCATAGAAACAGCCAGTTGCCCAGTCTCTGGGGCAGGAGCACCTGCCCTGCTGAGAGAGGAGGGAAGCCCTGACCACACCAGCAGCTAGAGCACCAGCCACCAGGTGCTCCTCAAAGCCAGGCGCAGGTCCCAGGCCTCAGGGGGCGTCCTGAGGAAAGAAGACGGAAAACCAAAGCCAGGTGCCAGGTCCCTGGGGCCACCTCATCTCCCCCTACTCCTTCTGGCAGCAATGTGTGGCCTTAGTGGTTATCCACTGCGACCCCCTCAACCCACCTGGACCCCCTTCCCCGACCCCTCTGGAGAGGGTACAGGAAAAAACCAGTCTTGAGCAGGCTAAAGGGATTCTTCCGGTGAGTCCCCAGCCCACCCTGAGTAACACAACCAGACAACAGTAAGTTTATACTCATGTGCGCATGAGCAGGCGAGTACATATGCATGCACCTGGGCTGAGCTCTCTTCCAGGGGAGGGTCCTGGATCAGGTCACAGTATGAGGTCTCCCCTCTTCCGAACATCACCCCAGTAGTGGTAACAGAGCACCCACATCTCCCCCGGCCTCTGCAGCCTGCCTGGCCACCTCTGCCCAGGGCGCCACGTTACCAGAGCAAACGGGCCCACAAGAGAGGAAAGCGGCAGACTCAGGTCCCTGAAGAGCAAAGAAGTTAGACGCTGCCTGTTTAGGAAGTTCATTGTAAGACGTGGGTATTCATAAAAGGCCCAGGGCCAAGCTAGTGGCACAGACAGACACGAAGAGGTGACAGTGGAATACACAGGGAGGAAGAAAAGTGTCAGCAGCAGGGGAATGAAGTCTGGGGTGACGGATGGAGAGTGAAGCATTCTCAGACAGGCCTTGGGGTGTGGATTCCCTGGGAAGTCAACAGAGGGCCAGAAAGTCTCCTGGGGGTCCACTGGGGACAGGAGCTCCTCTCTCAGGAGTTTGGGTCGGAGAAGAGCCACTCGCTGGGTGTGTAGGCGGCCACGGCTCAGAAGCGGCAGACTGGTCTTCTGAGGAGTCACGGGGACTGGGCAACAGGAGGAATGGGGTCATGGCGAGGAACACTAGGAATGAGGAATGTAAAGCCCCCAGAAGATCTTCCACACGGGATGAGGACTCCGTTCCCGAGCAATGCCAGGCTTGCACAGACTGAAGCAGAGGACCTCACTCTGCTGACAGCTTCGGGAGCGACCATCCCACCCAGATGGCCACAGTTCGGTTGAGTGTTTCAATCTATCAGCAAAACTTTACCCTTGCTTCGCTTCGGGGCCTGGAGTGGGAAATTTCCTATTTAGTTGTGAATCACACCATACAAATTTCATAACTAACTCCTAGGGAAGAGAGTCCCAGGCGCAGAGTGAGTTACCCTGAAGTCAGGAGACGACCAGGCAGAGAGGCCTATGCACAACGCCAGAGGGTGAGGACCTCGCAAATATCCAGTCTGGAGAAACAGATCTGATCCAACAAGGTTCACTCACTTCTCTACTTAAGTGGCTACTCTGCTTAATTTTTATCCACAAAGATGCTAAGGAAAGAAAATCGAACATCACTACAAATGGTAATCCTGAATCATTAAGTTGTACTGTGTTCCCCAGGCTGAGGATTTAGGCTAAACCAGCCAGAGGGGGCTTGAGAAGCCTTTGAGAACTTTCTGTGGAAGGTGTGAGGGAAAACGCCCAGGCCCGATCTCCTGCCCCCCACAAACACCCCCATCGCCCCGCACCACTATCTTGCCCTCACACAGGCCTGCGTGGCTGCTGGAAGCCACCACTAAGTGCTTCTGACCCAAGGTGCTTCGAACACGGTTCTCGGGCTCCGAGACACTTCCTGCCCCTCCCGCACAGGGCCCTGTCCGGTGCGCACGTGCACTGCCTACCGGCAGAGACAGCAGAGAAGTCAGGGAAGGGTTTCCACGTTCCTTAAAAAACAAAAAAAACTGAACCCCGGAACTGGGGTACTCCGACTTTCCCTGATCCTACCCCCACCTGCCTCAACAGCAGAGCTGCACACATCACCCGGAGCCTTCTCTAGCCAGTCTGCCTCCCACCTACGGCCTCTCTCAAGTCAAAGCAGAACCCAGCTCCTGGCAGCAACGGCCGAGAGCAGGCACGTGCTGCCCTCAGAATGCCCATCCATGTTCTGGTACCTTTCAAAGCCCATCCCGCCAGTGACTGGTTTCAACTCCATGCTGGGATAGCTTCTGGGTGCTCAGGGCCTGCTGCTGTGATTGTCTAGAGGTGCTCACAGAAACGCCCCTCCTTCCCCAACCACACACGCGCCTGGGGTCCCCGTGCTCTGGGGCCTCGGAGGCGTCTGCTGCAGCCCAGGCGGTGAGTGTGCTCTGTGAACCGGAGACCCAGCCTAGCTCGCTGCTACAGCACCAGCCTCAACCTGAAAGCCCACGCCAACTGAGTCCCTTCACCATCCAATCTTGGGCTGCATCTGAAAGAGAAAGCACTGGTTGGAACGGCTATTTTTAAATTATTAAAGTAACTTGCATAGCTAAATTGTAGATCTAAGGCTTCTATGAAGAGGAGAGTTAAGAGTCTGACAGCATGCTTATGGAAACGGAAGGAAGCGCCGTAAGTCCCACTTGCAGTGATTGGGCAGCGCGCACACGCACACAGCCCCGGTGGCCACCTCCTGGCCTCTTCCCTGGGGACGACATCCAGAGTGTGTAACGCCCTCCAACAATGACCACAAGCTGGTGGGAAGAGTTGCGGAAGCAGCCACTAGGAACGGCAGCTTGACTGGGCCGCCTCCAGGGCTGGGAAGAGGCAGGGGCAGCAGCTGCCCAGTGAGGGGGGACCACGGGTAGGTGGTGAAGCTCTGCAGACAGACAAGGTGAGTTCATCATCGAGCGATGCCTCGGTAGCCGGGGGCGGGGACCGAGAGGCAGCCAGTGTTTATGCTTAAAGACTAGATGCCCCTCCCCAGGCACTGGCAACCAGACAGGCTGGACCCAGAATGGCTGATGTGTTCTTTTAAGACAAAAGCCAGACTTAAGGCTCCTACAGAGGAAGGGCTCCTCCACGTTCCTTCAAAGAGGATGAAGGCAGCAGATGTCAGGTCCACACTGATCATCTGATAGGCCCGATAGGAAATCAATGGTCTGTCCCATCAACGCCGCAGCCACCTGTACACATCACAGAGAGCCTGCCTCTAAGGTTGCCAGAGGAGGATGCAGCTCCAAACTTGGGGTCACTTACTAACAGCAAACTCCATGACCCCCAGTTCCAGGCTCTGTGGCATGAGCCTCATGCCCACTCATTCTCCAGGTAGGCACAGGCTCCCAGGCCTTCCTGAAAGGCCATTTCCTGGACACAGTTGTTTGGGGTAGGCCCTGGTCAAGCCTAGTGCTCCTGCCTTGGTCAGCTCACCACCCACGGGATCTACACACCAGCAGCTAGGGGGTCTGGACTACCTTCAAATGGCCCTTCCCATCTCCTACTTAATTCCCTACCCCAACCCCCCCACCTAAAAAAAAAAAGACACATGAAAAGTCCAAATAATAAATAATTGCCCGTTAGAAATAAATTAACATGGAGCTCTCTAACAGGGAAGGACAGGACAGGAAAGGCCACCAGGACGGGCAGCTGGGACTCAGCTCCATCCTTGAGAAGCTGTCTTTCCAGCGGCACGGCCGTGGTCTCCCACTCACGCCGCACAGGGCCGCTCCCGCCCAGCCTGCACCAGCACCTCACAGCCTGGAAGGGAGACCAGCTCCGAGATGGCCGCAGCGGGAGGAGACAGACTGCTGATGCCCGCTTCCTCTCATCACTTCCCCTGAATTCTAAGACGAACATGCCTCTGAAGACCTGGGGCGCGGGCTCCCCGGGCTGTCCCACCCAGCTGGAAGGAAGCCAGTGGTCTCCATGGCTCCTCTCCTGGGCTCACCCCGATGTTCATGCTAACAGTTGCCCGGAACCACCGCACTCTGATTTCCATTTTTAAAGCGATAAATTCATTTTCAGTTTCCCCCTTATCCATCCTTCCCTCCCTCCCTTCCCTCCCACCTTCACCCCTGCTGTTAGACACATACACACATACATGAACACACACGCACAAGCACACACACCTGGTCTGCTTCTTCCCCACCCCGTGAGAGGACTCCACTTCTCATGGAATCTCGGTCGGCTCTCCCTGCCCACCCTCCTTCCTCACCCTTCACCCCCCTCCCTCCCCTCCCCAGGCCAAGCTACGTCACCCGGTAAGGCAGGTCTCTTGGGAGGGAATGCTCCCCAAGACGGAAATGGGGTGTGAGCATCTCCACTCTGATGGGCACACAAGTGAGCAGGCGGCTGAGCAAGGCAGGGGGGAGAGAGGCGGGCTGCCCGGCCCCGCGGTCCTGGTTTGTGTCTGTGTCCCCACTGCTGCCACTCCACTGGGGCTGTCGCCTCTTCTGTCAAACTGCACCAGAGCCCTGCCACTGCAGCCAGCCGCCTTCCTTGTCCTCTTCCCGCTCCCTCCTGCCAAGTGCCCTCTTCTCAGAAAGCCCAGGTCACTGCCTTCCAGCTGGCGGGCCCCTGCTGGGGCCCCTGGTGAGGTGCAGAGGGCTCCCCAGCTATTTCCCAGTGACCTCTATGACGTCATCATCCTTGTCCTCATCATCATTGGAGCTGAACCCCACCTCGGCAACCTCGTGAGAGTCGAACGGAGGCACCCGGGACGGGAGGAGCCCACCGGCCGGGTAGCCTGCGTGCGTGGACACGTAGCCCGGGTAGACAGACACGCCCCGGGAAAGGTCGCTGCGCAGGACGGGGGAAGGGAAAGGCGCGAACATCCTCGGCTCGGACAGGAGTGGCTGCGAGAACGGGAGTGAGTAGCTGGGGAGCATCCCTGGAACGGGGGGGTTGAGCATGAAGGGGGGGTTGCTGGCAGTGACTGAGGTAGCCGTGGAAGAGGGACTGACGGGGCCTGTCTGCACCAGGGGGTCAGTAGTCACTGGAAACACCAGGCGGGCGTCTGCCAGCAAATTGGACAGCTGGTAGTAGGAGGGGGCACTGCCCACAAGCAGCGAGTTCTCCCCGGCCTGGGAGGTGAAGGGCGGGGTGAGGTCGTGGTTTAAGGAGACGGGCGGCATGGCAAACCCGCCCGACACTGGGTACCCGTGTTCGTACGGCTGCGTGGGGGCTGGCAGGTGGCTCTTCCTGGGCCGTCGGCGGGCTGACTCCTGGGCAGCAGGTGCTGTGACCAACTTCCGCTTGTGGCCCCTTAAGTCCAACACTGGGTGCCTGTCACCACAGGGCTGGCCAGTCACCAAGAGGGAACTATTGAGGCAATGCCCCCCATGTCGAGGCTCAGTCCCCAGAGCAGTCCCAGGCACAGCACTGCCGTCCACCAGGGGGGCCGGGGGGCCAGGCAGGGTGGCGTTGGAGCTCGGGGAGCTCTGGCGGGACTCCCGGGCAGCAGCCACGTCTGCGTACTGCTGGAGCTCACTGATGATCTCTGGGCTGTCCGGGGAGACGGGCCTGGCCAGGCCCTCGGGGTCCGGGGCTTTGGGTGATGAGGCACTGTGTCTGCCATTGCTTGTAGACTCGAGAGAAGGCCCCTGGGAACCTGGGGACAAAATGTAGGTCACTGAGAATCAGGATAGCCAGGAAGAGGAGGAGGACATGGGAAAAACCTACATGAAAGAAAGAACCCCGTCCTGCGGTCCCCCAAACTCAAATAGTTTGACGTCTGAACAACGACACTCAGCTAACTTTTTCCAGTCACAAAGAGAGGAATCCTTCGATCGAGGAAGCTAGTCCATATGGGACTTCTTTTCACCCCGTCCCCCAAACTGTAAAACTCCGCCAAGGCCAACCAACGCCTGTGAGATAATGAACATGAAACACTAAATGACCATTCTTCTAACTAGTCAGGCTCTTTCCATGACCAGGATGGGAGGAAAGAGGGCAATTCAGTTACAAAAGCCATCCTCCCTGGTTTAAAACCCAAACGAAACCCGTGGCGTGGAGCTGGGAGACACAGGACGGCCCGGGCAGTGGGGAGAGTGGGTGGGGCTGCAGAGCTGTTCACTTTCTCTTAGTGCGATAATGGTGGTGTACTAGGGGAAGCATGTCCTTGATCTTAGGACATATGTGTTGAAATATACAGGGGTAAAGATGACATGATGTCTTCGATTTATAAATAGTTCAAATAACAGGAAGGGTTCGCGAGGACAATCACCGGACCTAGGTGCAGGCGACGAGGGAGCCGCCCGCCCTGTCAGTACCTGTGCCCGTCTGCAGACGCCGGGAACCAGCAGGCGGCGCTCACGCTCACAGGGGCGGACACCCGAGAACTGCTCCCGTAGCAGGGGCCTACGCCAGCTCCTCCGGTGTCCCGGGCCACACACACTCTTTGACCTGGTGATCAGTCCCACTTCTAGACTGTATCCCGCAGATACACTTGGGAATACACGGTGCTACCCCTGTCTGCGGGCATCCTGTGCAAACCCTCCCCGTGGTAACTCCAAGGAAATGTTGAGGAACATGCCCGGGGCTACCCCAGTGGGCGGAAAAGGACTACACAGTGCATCACAGTAAATCAGCGTGCACTTTAAAAATACAGAGAAAAGTTATGTCCGTGTGTTTTATCCAGACAGACCCCACACGTCCCTGTGCTCTGTATATGCACAGAGTGTCTCTGAAAATGACAAACGGGACACGGATGGTGGGAGGAAACCTTCCTTTTCACTTTACCTTTTGAATTGTGAACCACTGTACAAATTTCTGCTCAAACACTAAATCAATTACGAGCGACACTAAACCAAACAAAAAGAAGGGCTCAGCAGGCCAGCGGCAGACAGACACCACTCTACCTGAGGCAGCCACCCGCCCGTCTTCGGGAGCCTTGGGTTTGCCAGTCGCTCGGACAGCGAAGATCCGCCCGTCGCTGGTGCGGATGTACGTCCCTAATGAACACAAGAAGACTGTTAGCAGCAGACACGCGACACGGCGAGCCCCGGGGAGCTCCAGGCCCAGGCGCTGCGGGCGGGGAAAAGCTCTGAAGCGAGAGCTCACACCCTCTCGAGACGTCTGAAATGAGCAGTGGGGCGACTGAGCTGCGCCCGGGTAGGACTCCCCAAACACTGACTGCGCCAGGGCCGCGGTCGGGCCTGTCCCTGGCCGGGGGAGACGACAGTCACGCCAGGGAACATCAGGAAGGTTTAAATGCAATGGAGGAAGTACAAGGGGTGGGGGTGGCGGGACCCAAATAAAGCGGGAACTTATTTATTAAAAAATTATGTATTTATTTTACATGTTTAAACTTCAGTCACCTTCCAAGTACTCTCCATATGATGCAATACACCTACCGAGACTTTTCCCCATGGGGCAAAACAGTTTTTGAACCTGTTGATTTTGATGCCTTTTAATGCTTCTGCCACTTTGTTTCATCTCTTAGTCCATATTGGCAAAATATGTCCCTTTAAGGACTCTTTTCATCTGAGGAAACCAAAAAATTTCCTTGGGGAGACATCTGGTGACTAGGGAGGATGGGGCACAGGGGTAACGCCATGTAGGTCAAAAACTGTTGGACCCTCAGCACAGTGTGGGCAGGCGCGCTTGTAGATCACCCATCAAAAAAGTTCACTGAAGCCCTGGCTGGTGTAGCTCAGTGGATTGAGCGTGGGCTGGGAACCAGAGGGTCCCGGTTCAATTCCCAGTCAGGGCACATGCCTGGGTTGTGGGCCAGGACCCCATGAGGGCCATGTGAGAGGCAACCATACATTGCTGTTTCTCTCCCTCTCTCCCTCCCTTCCCCTCTCTCTAAAAAAAAAAAAAAAAAGTTCACTGAAGCCGAATGCAGCCTCTCACAACAATGCCAGCTGGCGCACTGACCCAGGTGGGTTCCTCGAACACTCACCCAGTGGGGGAAGGCTATGCTACAAGGAGCCCGCCGTCCAGAAAACAATTTGGTTTTTGGGTCCCCCCTCATAAATGGGGTGCTGCGAAAGAGAACAAGGTGCTCCGGCCCGTGTCCTCCTCTTGGCCTGGAAGGAGGAGGTCTTGCTGCTTCAATAACCTCTCTCTGTTGGCAGGAATAACCTTAGACTTGTGTTCTCCTACACAGTACCTACCTACCTTCCCCTGTCTCGGGTCTGTCTTTCGATCAGTCTCCTGGAAAGGCAGGGCTGCCTCCAGGCCAGAGATCAGCAATCCTTTTCTCCAAGGCCAGTGAGGGGTCTTTCTGGCTTTGTGAGCCCATGGACCTCTCTTGCAACCATTCAGCTGTGTGGCAAGAAAAGAGCCGGGTGTGGCTACGGTCTAAAAACCTTTACTTACGGATGTTGAAATGTGAATTCCACCTGAAATGCGAATTGCAATCAACTGAAAATGTAAAATTCATTCTTAGTTCACAGGAGGGGAACAGGAAGCAGACTAGCTCTGGTGGGGGACGGCTGGGGTTTGCCGGCCCCTGCTTGGGGCTGGGAGAGCGCATGCAGCGAGGGGGCAAGTGCGATCTCCTGCGCGTCCTGCATGTCGTGGCACCTTTTCCCTGAGCCAGAAGGTACTTTGACCCAACAGAGGTGAGGGCAACATCTTTCTAAACAAAGAGCCTCAGGGAGCCTCGAAGAGTGAAGGCTGACATGAGGGACAGGCTCTGATGCTGTCCTGACAACGTCCAGCCCAGGTTTCTCATCCCAGTAGTCTCCTCGCCTCTGCAAGGGGCCAGGGCAGTGGACTTTCCAAATTCCCACACCTGAGAATTCTGTCACGCAACCCATGTATCCTAATGCATCCACCCAAGGCATTTCCTCGTGGAAGGCCTCCCACCCCACTCTAAACCAGTAGGTAAGCTGACACAGTAACGTACATGTTGGCTGATAACCCATTCCACAGCTTTCCCTTTGATTTTGAGCTCCCTGTGTGCAGTGTAAGTGCTAGATATTATGCTTTTGATTGCTGTAGCATTCATTTCAAAGATATCCATCTTGAATAAACAAACGGCCAGCTAATGATACAGCCACTAGCTAAAAAACTGGCTAAGGAACCAGGTGGCCCCCACCCATGAAGGCCCCCTTTTAGAAAGCCCAGGGTAACCTAGACACCTGACCCTTGAGCGACCCTGCGCTTCCCTTCCAGTGCTCTGATATCCACTTTTACGAGGGGAACCCCCCCAAAACCTGGAATTATCTTCTGGAGGGGGGGCCCTTGTAGCACAGGCTTCCCCCACTAGGTGCGTGTTGCAGGAATCCAGCTGCATCAGTGCACCAACTGGCGCTGTTGTGAGAGGCTGCGTTTGGCTGCAGTGAATTTTTTTTTGAAGACTCTTTCACCATATTTGCCCATTTCATGATGGGTAATTTACGAGCGCAACTGCTCACACTGCTGAGTGTCCAGCAGTTCTGACCTAAATGGCATGACCCCTGTGCCCCACCCTCCCTATTCACCCAACCTCACCCCAAGGGACTTTTTTTGTTTCCTGGATGAAAAATGTCCTCAAAGGGAAATGGTTTGCCCATATGGAAGAGGTGAAACAAATAAAACGGCAAAAGCACTAAAAGGCTTCAAAATCGACAAGTTCAAAAACTGTTTTGAGCGGTGGAAAAATGTCTCCACAGGTATATTGCATCAAATGGAGAGTATTTGGAAGGTGACCAAAGTTAAAACATGTAAGAATAAGTACACAGTATTTTAGAAATAGATTCTAGGTTTTTATTTTTGTGTCCCCTCCTGTATGTTTTAAGTTTCCTGAAGAAGACCGACCCCGCTCTTGGACTGGGAGAAAGGTGGAGACCCAGGTGCGTGCTCTTTCGTTCCTCGCACCCGACACTGTGACCTCCGAGCCAGGCCCTCGAGCACAGACGCGTGCTCCAGGGCCCGTGAGCACTGAGCCTGCGCCTGCAGAGGTCTCTGACGTGCGGACAACCGTGATACCCATAAGGGGCAGTTCGGCCACAACTCTGGCTCTGGGGAGATGTCTATGCGGGTTCCCACAGGCAGTAGGGGACCAGGTGAGTCGGGCATTCCGAGCTGACTTTTGATAGGCTAAGATGAACCCAAACACAGTGTCTATCCAAACCCATCCCAAATTCTCCATAAAAACGTTAAAACACGGGAATGTGGGGACCCTAACTCCTTTCTTTAGCCACTAAGCTCTTGGAATGTCGTCCTCCCACGCTTCCCCCACACGTGACCGTCTTGGAGGGTGACTCCTCCCCCACCCAGCACAAGCCACGGCACAGACCCGTTTCCCAGCCCAGCACGCTCACCCCGGGCGGGGACGGCCCTGGCCGGGCTCTCACCTTTCGTCCCTCGGATGATGTGGATGCTCTCACCAGCATGGATTCTTGCCTGCACATCTGTGGAGCTGTTGAGTCCAGGAATAACAATATCTAGTGAAGACACAGACCTCAGATTTAGATCACATGGGGTCTGACGAGAGCAGGGAAGGAAACCAGAGCCCGCACCCGCCCTTTCCTCCGTGGCTTCTCTAAAGTCTCTCAGGGAGCAGAGGTCAGGACCCAGGGAGGCAAAGCAAGTGGGTCCTCTCCCAACCATCTAAATAAAGAATACCGTAAAAAAAAGAAAAAGGAAAAAAGAAACTTTCTAGAATCTCATCGTTGCTTCTGGTTAATTGAATTAATTAAAAATTCAGAGGTTTTGGTTAAGAAACAGTTTTGGTTCAAATGGTTGTTTCTGTGTATTTCCCCTCCTCCCCGAGCTATCTGCACGCATCGGCTCCACACCACTTCAGGCAGCGCGCGGCCTCGCCCTCCTTCCTGCAGCCATTGCTGCGCACCCAGCTAGAGAACGAGGAGGGTTCTCAAGAACTGGCAGAGAAGCAGACTTACAAGAGGCTCTCTTTCACTGAAATGCTTCCCTTCCGAATGACCGTGAAACGCAGGGCCAACCACAGGGTAGACGGGCTGCGCCCACATCCCCACCACTGGTCCGCCCTGCTCAATCCACATGACTCACAAAGAAAGAAGCAAGTGACGTTCAGACCTTCCAGTGAAGCGGGGAGACTGCGAGCTGTCCTTGATGCTCAGCTCACCCTACCGTCAGGCGGGGCTCCACACTCACACGCCTCTCGGAAGACCGACCCTGTGTCCCCGTGACATCGCCACCACCTCTGCGTCGCCTGGAATCTGTCCCACCCACCACATTCAAGGAGACCCAGTTCCATATTGTTATTATGAAGATTATTTCATTAGAGTGCAAATCCCTCAAGACCAGGGACTGTTGCCTTCTCTGTTTTTACCCACAATGCCAGTGTAGCAAGGCCTAGGACTCACAGGTGTTTAATGAATAATAAAATTCCCGAACGAGCAAAGGGATGTGAAAAGGGACAGCCCCCTTGGGAGAGAAGCCAAGAGTTCCCGACCTGTGGTGGTGACCACCTTCTGCACCAGGACGCCCGCGCGCTGCAGGTAGTTGATCGGGAAATTCAGAGCTGGGTTTGTGCCGGAGCCGCAGGTGACACCGCCTCCCAGCGGGACGTGCCGGGGCATCATGGGGATGGGGGTGGACTGCACAGGACGGACACTGGCCACGGGCTTCTCGTCGCCCTTCAGGGTCGGCTGCCTGGGGGAGAAAGATAAGCGCACTCAGCGAGGTCGGCACGACGGCCGCCCTGTGAAGCCCTCGGAGCCCCTCGGATGGCCCCTCTCTCCAGCTTCGGTGCTGCTCCGCGGAGCACCGGAGGGACCTACAGGGCAGGGCCAATTCAAAGCACAACGGTGACACAGGGCTGAGCCAGTGCGGAGACAGGCAGCGAGCGTGACGCCTCTCAGAGTCTAGGGAGTCAGACGCCAGAGTCTAGGGAGTCAGACGCTGCTGTGGGGACGGGAGGTGACACCTGTTCCCCGGATTTTGGACTGCCAGTCTGCACACACTAGGAAGTCGACCTCGGAGTTGGGGAGATGCAGAGATGCAGCACGGGAGGAAAAGCTCGTCGGGGCACAGCGTGTGCTGACTGGAGGATCGAGGGGCGGAATTTTCCCACTCACCCGAGGAGCAAGGCCACGGGAGGCCACCTGTCCCACCTGACTGTCTTTACTCCCTGAAGCATCAAGCATCAGTAAGTGACGCAGACTCCCTCTCCCCTCTGCGTTACTTTTCTGGGGTGCCCCCGGGGCTGGTCTCCACAGCACCCCTCTAATCACAGCCGCGGCAGCCAGGCTTCCAGCAGGCCCGTGCGCGGCCGGCCTGAGCACTGGCTGTGCACGTCCTGCTGCCGCTATGCCGCCATGTCACCCTGGGGCCAGTGGCACGTTCCTCACGCCTCACCTTCTTGTCTGGATGTCGGGACCCTGAAAAAGCTGCCCCTGGCTAAAGATATTTGAAATTCAGTTCCATCTATAAGCTTTCTGAAATCTGCGTCTTTGGTCTTTAGTCCTAGGAAACAGACCTCCTCGGACTGACATGTTCTGCCTCGTCTGACAAAGAACACCTCGGGCAGTGCCCCGGGCCTTGCGGATGCCCATGGTCCCAGGGAGGCCAGACAGCACAGCAGGCTCACCGGGTCAGGGCCCATCTCCTCGATGCCTGCCCAGGGTGGCTGTGCGGGAACTAGGGCCCTGGCCGGATGTCAACGGGACTTTTCCCAGGATCAAGTCAGAAGGGCAACAGGAATCTAGCCCAAGCCCCACATTCTGCAGGGGTGAGGCGAGGCATTTGGTGGAAGCCCTCCTCACACACACCCGGACAGGATAAGGAATCAGTGAGGTCACAGTGTGTAGGGCTCATCCACGCCTGGAGCGGCTGGGCGGGAGCTCACATCGCCTCGCCTCCCAGCACACTTGCCAGGTCTCCCCCCAACTGGCTTTTCTCCACCGGGTTCAGGCTTAGTCCATTCCTACTGTGACAGGGGAAAGCCCGGGAAAGTGAGCACGGGAGAGCAGGACGAGACGGGAGAGCGCCACAGGCAACAGCACTGTGGGGACAGCACACACGCACAGTCTGGAGGCTGGAAAGGGAGCCGCTTTCTCCCTAAAGCATCTTGTACATAAAAAGAGCAAGCTTACTCACCAAAAATGAGAGTCTCGTATGAAATATCGCATGGTTTCAGCTCCTTTGAAACCTCATTTGGCAAGTTTTTTTTTTCATATGCACTCTTCATAAGAAAAAAAGTTTCAAATCTATCTCACTCAAAATAATTATCTTTAATTCAAGATAATTAAGCAAGTTAAAAATTAAGCTGCAAACCAGTAAGGACTATGAGGTACTTTTAAAAGCACAGATAACTATTCTGTAATTCTTTTACAAAGCACTTCGCTGTCCACTTAGCCACTGGCTTTCATCCTGTGCATGTTCTGAGCAGTTCTAGAAACTGTGCTGAAGAAAAGGGTTTTTCGCTCAGGACTGTGGCACAGCCACAGAGTGAAATCCCCTCAGGAGCAGCAGAATTCATTGCCTGCAATCCAAGACCCATGGAGACCTGGCCTTCAACCTTGAACTTCAGTGGTAAGCAAGGTCTGGGACCAAGGTGCTACGGATAGGATGCGGCTGTGTGGGCGGCTGGGCCTCTGCTTTAGGAAGCTGCATCGCCCAGGAATCCAAAAGGATCCAGAAGGGCTCTCCTGAGTCACAGGACCAGCTGCTCGTCCTTCCAGCCAGAGCCACTTACAACACGAGGGCAGCCGACCCGTGTGGGCACCTCGTCCAAGAGCAGCACCCGGCAGAGCTCGGCGGCTGAGGGCAAGCTGCAGGCCGTCCCTCTGCTCAGACAACGCGCCACGGGGAGGCTGGGGCCTGGCCCGCGGCAGTCCCTCCGCCCCGTCAGCGACTCACCAGCTCCTCTGGCTGAAGGCGGGGATGCTGGTCAGGCTCTGGTCGCTGGCGGGGTAATACTGTGCATACGAGGGGCGGGTGTAGGGGACCGACGTGCGTTTGTCCTCCTCGTAGCTCTTCTTCGCTGCCTTCTTCTCCGCCTTGGTCAGCTTGTGGTCCTTTCGGTTAAGGAGCAATGACTCGTGCTCGAAAGGCTCCTGGGGACACAGGAGGACACTGATGTAACGACCGGTCTTTGTGCCAAACCAAAGGACACCGAGAAGGGGCTGGCCGTCCCCAGCGCCAGCAGAGCCCACTCACAGACGTGGGGCAGGCGCACGGCCCGCTGCCGAGAGGGCAGCCCATGAGTCTAACCCAGCACCGGCTTCAGACAGCCCAAGCCTGCCTTCCACGTCAACAGGGAGGAGAGCTCAGAGAATTCACAGACTTCAGTAGCTGTAGTTTCCCACTGCTTCTTCTGCTGGGAAAACACACTGGCCAACTGTTCCACAGGGCCAAGCCTAGCACTTGCAGGACTGCCCTGGGGGGGCGCGCCTGCGTGGGGCAAGGAACAGGATGGGTGGAGTTCAAGTTGCCTTCGGGACACAAAAGTCCCGCTGGAGAAACAAGCCCCCGGACACGCTGCCTCTGCTGGAGACGTTGCGTGGAGGCCGCGCGCACGGGTCTTGCCTTGGTGATGAGGTGAGGGTACTTGAGGCAGGCGAGCTGCAGGACTGGCTCCTTGATCTCCTTTACGTTCAGAGACGTCTGGGGAGCCGGCTCCTTCTCAACAAAGTGCAGCAGGTTCTCTACCTCCTTCCGGGTGAAGTTCAGCATTGGATTGAGATCGTCCACCACCCGATCTAGAAGGGAGACGATGTAAAGAAAGTCAGTACGTGGCAAAGACTGCAAAGGCCCAGCTACAAAGATCGGCACTAACTGTCCCTAAACCACCTCAGGCCGTTCCACAACCAAGAGTCAAAGACGGGGTCTGAGGCCCTGGCGAAACGGAAATACCGCCAGGGAAACCGGCATAACTAGCTCAGCTCTTACACTAAACCACCTTCAACAAGCGGAGGTCCATCCCTCGTAAGCAATTACTTGAATCAGAATGAGACTGGAGGAACTGCTGCCTTTCTCTGACTGAAAGCCTACCTGTGTTCCCACAGCCTCCCCCTCGGCGTCCCCCTTGATGCAGTAAAGATGGCGGCCTACATAAGTGTGTCCCTTCCGAGCCTGGAAGACGGCCCACCTGACATGCCCTGCTTGGAAATCTGACGGTCATAGATCTTCTTTTCGAGGGTGAAGTCAGCCACAAGGCGGTAGATGTGACAGGGCTTTTTCTGGCCGTAACGGTACACCCGACACACGGCCTGCGCATCGTGGCAAGGGTTCCAGGAAGCGTCAAACACCACCACTCGGTTGGCGCCGATCAGATTCACGCCCAAGCACCCGGCCCTTTGAAACACAAACCAATGACCACAGAGGCTTTAGTTTTAAAGGCAGTTTTCAAATCCGTTTTAACCCTCTGTGGCTCCTACCCCAATGCGGTCCTTTTTGTCTTAAGCACGGCACACTGGCGGGTTCTGCAGTGCTGCTGATGCACAGAGTGTCCTGAGCACCGGAAAGGATGCCCTGAATGGCCGGCAGGGAGTGCCCGCCAGCGCAGCAGAAAGCCCGCTCTCCACCACGCTGGGATGAATGCATGCCACCCGGAGAGGGGCAACGTGGGCTCAGTCCACCAGCTCGGGGGAGTGGTCGGCCACGCCCTATCAAGGGCACGCTGATCGGACTCTGAGCTGCTTGGCATGAGGCAACCAGGGCCGTCAGCCTTCGAAGTCACACTGCACTTCCACATTCATCGCGTCGTCTCAGAGCACTCCAAGAGGAGCGCTAATCACTACCATTAACGGACGTCTCAAAGAGCTTGACGACAACGTCACCAGCGCTCTTCTGATAAACTTCCCTTCGGTCTCCCCTCCCTCACCTCAAACACAGGTTTCAAACCTGAGCAGAGCTCTTCTGATGGGAATTGGATGAGCCTTTAGGGTACCTGCCTGTGTGGCTGACCACCCTGAACAGAGGCCCTGGCCTGCCCTCCCAGGACCCACTCACCTTGTGGAGAGAAGGAAGAGCCAGGTGGTGAGGTTGCTGGGATCGTTGAACTGATTAATGAGCCGCTCCCTCTCAAAGGCGGGGGTGCCGCCATCCAGTCCTAGGGCAGCAGGGAAACCACAGAAGTGGACAGATGAGGGCAGGGGCACACAGCGGAACAACGAGGCCAATGTGTTTTAAAAACGAAGCAAATGACACACTACAGTGCTCAGCTTTCACCCCCGGACACTCCATGGTCTGCCAGGGCCCCCGGGTTCTGTAATTTAAAAACACCCCCAGGTGACCCTCACGTGCAACAAGGGCTGTGAACTATGTTCTCCCTTTAGCATCTTGGGTGAGTTCTAAGGCCAAGGTTCCTAGGCTTTAGGGTGCAGAAGGATCAGCCTAAGTATATAGACGCTTGGTGGGCCCTGGCTCAGGTGACCTCTTCACCTCAGCGCCGTGACCCTGACAAGTACAGACAGACCAAGGGCTTGTGTTCCACACGGGCGGTGCGCCTCCAGCGGGAGCCTGCACCGCTGGCCAGCTCCTAAGGCTGACAGCTTGCTGTCAGGAGACACAAAGGAACAGGCGGGATGGAGCAGTGGGGCGAGACACACGAACAGAAAGGGAAGTTCGGAAGGAGACAAAGTAACCTTCAGTTAAGAAGCATGAATGAGGGAGGACGGGCTACTCCTGCTGCCTCGGGTAAAGCAGAGAAGGGGGCAGAGCTGAACACCACATGGAGAACTGAACCACTGCAGGTGGAGGACCCATTCCTTTAACTGGCGGGTATTGGGGGCGCTCTCAGTCAGCACCCCGACCCACCTTTCCAACCCGAGTTCTCACAATTTCCAAGCACAGCTCAGCACTGACTCGTCGGACGAGCCTGCAGTGAACACGGGCTCCAGGCTGGACGCGGAGCTGGGGTCTCCTCACCACCCCGAGCCTCTGGTGCCCTTCAGCAAGGCTGGTTCCTCCACCCACCACCCACCACCCACAGGAGGCAACGCCCAGGGACGGTGCTGGCTGTTAGAACTGAGTGGGTGCTACTGCCATCAAGTGCACGGAGCCCGGGCGCCGCTCAGCACCCAGCGGTGCACGTGACCGCCCCTGACAGCGGACGTCCGGCCACACGTCAGGACCTGGTTGGTAAGTGCCTGGGGCCGACATTTCTCAAGCTTTTTAAAAAAATTTCCACCCTCTTAACGCGCCTTTTCATACATGTTTTCTAATCACCTTGCCCCCCATGTAATTTTAACACCACAGATATATGCGTATTTGTGTTTTATACTTCAAAAAGTTAAGTTTTTCACCCCCTAAAGAACCAATTTTTACCCCCCCGGGGATGCTATCTCCCCGCAGAGAATGCATGACCTAGATTTGTGTTCACTCTACTCCTTCTCCTGAGATGACCTTTGGGCCACACTAGCTCTGTATCTTTCAAGTTCTCCCCATTTCTGCCAAGTCTAGTGCAAGTTCTGCCTCCTCCAGGAAGCCTCCTCCCATCATCCTCACCAGGACCCAGTCAGGGCACTCAGTCAGTGCTGCTCTGTATCTGTCCTCGAGCCATCCCACCTCAGAGGAAGACTAGGCCATGCCTTCTGCCTCTCGGTACTGCCTGTCTCGCCTAAGCTCCTCGGCCCCCGGGAGAGCACCTCACACACAGCCGCTCACTCTCGGTGTCTCTCTGTGCCTTGGAGAATTGCGGATATTCCTATGCATCTGAGGGAGAACGGAGCAGAAGGGAAAACGAGAGAGAAGGAAAGGAACCCCTTAAGCAGACCTTGCCAAGGCCCCCGGAACGAAGCGGCAATGAACTCACGGAAGTAGCTGACGTTTCGAGCCCACTTCTGTGCTCCCTGGCCCTCAGCACCAGGCGGGCAGGGCACTTCCCGCTTCCCTAGGAACTCCTCGATGAGAGCCAAGGTGGAAAGGCTCTGGCTGGAAAAGGACAACGTTTGGTTCAGAAGGCTCCCAGGCCCAAGGGAATCCTGTTCCCCAGTAGGCCCAGAACTGTGTGCGGCCTTCTGGCGGTGGGAGCTCCCACAATCTACTCCCCACGAGAAGTAACCCCACAGGGACCGCCAGAGGCATTCTCTCTAGCTCGTAACGGGAGCAGAGTCCTTCACACAGTTATTATCGTCACCCTGCTAAAAATCTCTACCCCGTGAATTTCTCAATTGGGAAATTCTGGGGTTTTAGATCAGTTCTAGTGACACCATCAGCGTTAGAAACCCACACCGCTCGAGTATGTAGCAGAGCCAGCGACAGGCCACAGGCAATGCCGTGGTCTCACTGGGGAAACACAGGCACTTGGCTGCCTCCGAGTTATGCAGAGCCAGTCTCCTCAAGCGAGTCATGAACCCTGGCTGGTGTGGCTCAGTGGATTGAGTGCTGGCCTGCAAACCAAAGGGTCGCCGGTTCTATTCCCAGTCAGGGCACATGCCTGCATTACGGGCCAGGTCCCCAGTTGGGGGCGTGGGAGAGGCAACCACATTGATGTTTCTCTCCCTCTCTTTCTCCCTCCTTTCTCCTCTCTAGAAATAAATAAACAGCATTTTTAAAGAAGTGAGCCATGAAACCAAAAGCTCTCCCCAAGTCAGAACTGCTGCTACCCTCTGTGTAACCTCTGAGCCTCCCTCCGGGGCTCCCGGGCCGGGCTGCAGCCACTGAGCACTTGCTGGAGCCTCATCTGGCCAGAACAAAGGAGACGCAACCTCCTTTCTCTCTGTTTCCCTGAGGAGTCAGGCCCACATGGGACGCACTGCTCGGACCAGGCTGAGAATGTGACTCTGGAACGGATCGCATCATTTATTTGGCCTTACACACAAAGCTTAATTATTTGAAAAAAGAAAAAGGGCAGGAGAAAAAGAGGCAGATTAGATCAAGGGTCGGCCATGGATTCTGGAAAGGACCAGACAATAAACATTTTTAGGCTGTGCAGACGACATACAGAAAGACCCTTTTAAAATGTGGAAACTGGCTCTCAGGCCGTACAATACCAGGCCACGGGCCAGACCCAGCCGAGGGCCATAGCTTGAAGCTTTAGACTGTGATCTGCAATGTCAGCCCACGGTTTCAAATTGTTCTCTGCAAAGCATAGCGCTGGACGAAGAAAGAAACTCCAAGAAAAAGAGAAAATGCTAGGTCCTCCCAAGAAGCACTGGGTTGCAGAGGCAGGAGAAGAGAAAGGGGCCCGGTGTGACCCCAGATGTCTCACTCTGCAGGGCCCGCATCACTTTTACCAGAGAAGCACAGTGTCACCCGGGAATTTCTCTCCTACCTGAACACAAGGATCTTGTCCCCAAGCTTCACACTTTCCTCAATCAGGTGGAAAAGCAGTACCATCTTGGGAGAGTTCTCCAGGACTCCAGTCTGGTAATTAGTCAAAAGGTCCTTGGCCTGCAAGAGAGAAATGAGGCAGCTTGGAGCAGGCCCATGGCCAGATCACTAGAAATAAAACGCTCTCCCTCCGAGACAGCAGCTCACGGGCAGCCCTGACCTTCCCCGGCGCAGTCCCGCCCTCTTCCCACGTGGGCTTCACATCATCACTTCTCAGCAGCGCTTTATGGCCACAGAAGATGTGCAGAACTCACCCACTCATACGTGACAATGTTGTTGCCTCGCTCCTGGAAAGGATTGAAGCCCACCCCTTGGATGAACTTCGTATTGGTGGCCTCTCCCATTGCGGAGCCCAAGGCGCTGTCCTCCGCCTTGACTTTTGTTCCCTGGGATGGGCAGCGGGCACTCGCCCCCGCAGAGCCGAGCTCTTCCACGTCCAGGTCCTGCTCATTGGCCAGGTTCTCCTTCTGCAGGGCTTCGTACAGCACGTCGGGGTGGTTCCAGATCTGGGGTTCGGGTTAGGGAAAAGGTGCACAGAGCGGAGAGCGATGGACATGTGTCAGAGAGTCTGAGAGCATGTCCTCGCTCCATCTCACACCTCCCACTGTACACACCGTCACACCCGAAACAGAAGTATCCCCACCCTCTCGCAGCCAAAGTGCCTGCGCGTGCGCTTCTACCACCGACTCTGACCACATGACACGTGGGCAGGAGAGCTCAGGCCAGGGGCCACCCAGCACGTCTGGTACATGAACAGAAGTCCGACCAGAAGCCGGTCCTTCTCATCCTCATTCAGTGAGACCGTTCGTCTCACAGCACGGCCACAGTCAACACTGCATGAAACGAGACCAGTGCCTCCCTGTGGACAATGTGTCTGACTTCTAGATGACCAAACAGAAGTCATTTCTTCTGTTTCTTCCCAGGGACTGCTGGGAGGGGAGGGGACGGGGACCGGTGGGACGGGTGCAGTCATTTCTTCCCAGGGACTGCTGGGAGGGGAGGGGACGGGGACCGGTGGGACGGGTGCATCAGCATTGGATACCCTCCAGACCATGTCTGCTTTGGAGTCCTAGCCCTGGTCTCGAGGACGGTGGCTACCAAAGAAATATTTGAAAGCCCCTCTGTCCCCAGACGCACATCTTCAGCTGGCTCATTAAAGCAGTGGCCGGTCAGAAATAACGCCCACCAGGCGGGCTGAGAGCTGCCAGAGCAACGGGCCCCTCACGAGGCAACATGGAGCACTCGGCCAGGTCACACACAGATTAGGGTGCCTCCACCTGTTCACGGGGCTTAGCGCTAACGGCACCTGGACCTTGCTGTCCCCAAACCACCTGCAGCATTATCAGGGTAAAAGAGATCTCAATCTGAGGAAATAGAGAAACAACAGAAGGCGCCCCTAATAGCTTGTCTGAGCTATAGTTCCTGAATTTCGATGGCACCAGCAGGCAAAAACGCTGCCCCACAGTGTTCCGCTGTCCGCTGTGCGCCCCCAAGGGAGAAAATCAGCGAGGAAGACAGCGGTTTCCCCAGCTCGGGGTTCCGGGTTGTGCAGCTGAGCTGCACAGCGCAGGGGGCGCCACTCGCACGGCAGTGTGGGAGGCGCTCCCAAGGACTGAGCAGCTCAAAGCCAGCCCGCCTCTCCCGAGAGCCCCCAGTCCTCCAGCGCAGAGGGGGCCCCTCTGCCTCTCTTCTTCCTTTATCAAGGACTCCCAGCAGGAGCAACTCCCTGGGAACCTCATGCATCCTTGGTCTGAGTCAGTGTGCCCGCGGCCTCCACACACCTTGCAGCACACACAGAACGCCTTGAGGGGGTTCAGCCCCAGCCAGCCACTGCTGCCACAGTCCCGGAAGCGGTCCATGAACTGAGTGTACAAGTCTCGCTGGATCTTGGAGAGCCGCACCAGGATCACGTTTTCTTCCTTGGCAGGGAGGTGAATCTTCAGCACAGTGTGGCCTCGCCTACAGATGTGGAAATCAGAATTGCCAAGGCAGTGTGGCCGGGGGGACCAAGTGCGGGACAGAAACTGAACCCTGCCTTTCTGCCACATCTACGTCCGGAGGACCTCACAGCAGCCTTGCAACGAGGGCTGGCTCAGCAACCACTGAGACTCACTTTAGGCAAGAAAACTAAGGCCAGAGGCAGAGAGCTACCCCAGGTTCTTACCCCAATTCAGGGCTGCTTCTCTCAGCTTTCTGTACCCAGCCAAGTGAACGAGGGGGAACGAGGCTGCTGCAGACCAGCGTAAACTACGCGCCCCCAGAGGCTGAGCCGGCACGGCATCCCCTCAGAGCCAACCATCCCTCTTCCCCCGAGGCAGCAGAATGCCGCTCTCTCTGCTTCTCTCAGCAGGTAAGGTAGGCACCCATGGTAACTACAGATTGGCTTAAAAAACCCCATTTCATGTATTATTTTTAGAGAGAGAAGAAGAGAGGGAGAAAGACAGGGGGAAACATCAATTGGCTGTTTCTTGCACATATCCAACTGGGGACCATGCCTGCAAGCCAGGCATGTGCCCTGACTAGGAATCGAACCAGCGAACTTTGGTCCTCAGGCCGGCGCTCAATCCACTAAGCTACACCAGCCAGGGCTGGATTGTCTTTTGAGAGAAGCACTTCTAGGCCAGACTTCCAGAGGACAGAAACAGTGGGCACCCATCCTCTGCTAGCTATTCTGGAAATGCTACTGAGTAAAAGGAAGCTGGACTCTTTCCGCACTAGGAAGGGCCACCCACTGCTTCGGGGGGATGGCTCACCTCTGCACGAAGCCCTCCAGGAGGCTATGCAGGACGTGGCTCCGGTACCGCATGAGGCGGACGTCCTGGGGTGTGCTGTCGATGCACTGCCCGTTCAGGATGGGGCGCTCGAACATGTTGCTGAACTCCTGCCGGGTGCCGAGGAAGTCTGGGCGCACGAAGTCCACCATGCACCAGTACTCGAGGAGGTTGTTCTGCAGGGGGTACCCCGTGAGCACCACCCGGCGGCGAGAGCGAATGTTCTTCAGGGCCTGGGAGGTGCTGGCCTGGCAGTTTTTGATGCGGTGCCCCTCATCACAGATCACCACATCCGGGCCCGGGCGGCATAGGGCCTTCTCAAACTCTGGGGAGGGAAGAGGACCCGGAGTCAGAGGGCGAGAGGGCCTGCTCTCAGTCAACAGTATGAGAGGCAGGGGTGTGCCCTGGAGGAGACAGAAGAAATGAGGGGAGCAGGAAAACAAGAGTCAGCCCCCGTCGGTGAAAGGGAGCCAGCCATCCCAGCTCCCTCAGGCTGGCGTGAACGGGAGCCTGGCCTGTTGACTCTGGAAGTCAGCATCTCTTCCCTCTTTCTCCTCTCCTCCCCTCCCGCTTTAGGCTCCAAGTAAAACAGGCTTGCATTCCTAGGGCTAGGCTGGCCGGGCCGCAGAGAGCATGGCCACGCAGGCATGTGAGTCTGGATGAAACACGGAAGTGGCCAGACTCTTGAGTCCACGCTCCCACTGTCGGCATCTGGGTGCCCCCCGAGGGCTGGAGGGAGCTGGCTGAAGGACAAGGCCTTCCTGGATGGACTCCCCTGTTGGCCGACAGGCAGGTGCATCCTTGCTCTATGACCAAAGCCAAGCTATAGCCAACGTGGCCTCAGGGTGAGGAGACTTATGAAATGGAACAGCCTGAACCCCTAGAAAACGTTCTTCCCCAAATGGGCAAAGGCCCTTAGAAGAGGGAACAGAATTATGAGAGGAACGGCTTTCACTGGAAGACAGGATTCATTTTCGTTTTAGAAATTCTCGAACAGTATTATAATCGCTCTGTATATCAGCGACATAAGGACTTTAGAAACACTTTCTTACCGCTGTCCCAGAGCATCACCAGGAGCGGCAAAGGCCGCAGATGCTCTCCCAGTTGCTCGGTGAGAGAAACGAGGAGGGGACAGGGGAGTCTCCTCTGAGCCTGTGGCCTGGCCTGACCACCAGTCCGCTGCCTGTCGGCCAGAAGGCCAGCCCACCGACCCCAGGGACTGGGCGTTCTGGTCCAAGACTACACAGCTCACGCTAACAATGCGCCACACTGGACGAGGTGCTGCCGCACACGCTCTTTCCTTTTCCTGAAATACCGCCAAGAGCGTCCCCGGGCCAGGCTGCCCACCTCTCCGATACTCCTGCTGTCGATCTTCCTCATCCAGATCAATGATGACCGGGTGAGAACGTTTCTTGGTTTTCTTCGGTCTACCTGTGGCAAAGGATTTCTTCAGGGTGAGGAGCCTGTACATTTCGTACCCCATCAGCAGCACCCCACCCTCTGACACCCAATCCGCCATCACTTTAGCGCGAGCTGCCATTGTCCTGCAAGAGTGAACAGAGAGAAGACATTATTGCTTCCACTGCTCGCCAGGAAGAATTCCTCACAAGCAAAGCTGCGCCGATGGACATTCAGGATCCGACTGCCATAGACAGCACGTGGCCGCATCGCTGCCGAGGGCTTTCCCAGCGTCCTAGAGACACTGACTGCCCTGAGGATGGACTGGGGAGCTGCTGACGGTTAAACAGCAAAGCACAGAAGTGCAACGGCACAAGTCAAGCAAAAGTGACAACCTCCTTGGATGCACACACCTGACTACAGCATTTGAGGAAGAACTGAGTTCCTCCCATAGTAAATGGAAGGCACTAAAAACAAGGGCAACCTCTGGCACTTCGGCCGCTCGGGCTCCGGTGAGTGAAGAGCCAAGGACAAGCAGTGAAGGAGGAAGAGCAGCTGGGAGCAGATGACACTCGGCCAAGTCCCTCCACTTGTGGACAAATGAGCCCTGGCTGAACTTCACTGCTACACGTGGACTAACCGTCCTGGAATCTGAGGAAGAGCAGGTGGTCAGCCTGCAGGTGCCTCACTCGGATGTGCGTGACCACCCCACGCAGGAGGCAGCCTGGCAGAGACACGCTGCCGGGAGGACGGGGAGGCATGGGTAGTGGGCCTGGACCAAGAGATACCTTTAGATTTCTGGAAATCAGGTTGAATATATGGAGTGGAAATACAAATAATTTTAAATAAATCTAAAACAAAAAAAGGTTTGCACCTTTCAAAGTCTGGAAGTTGTACCATTAAAGGTCAACTGTAGATCGGTGCTTAAAAGAAGAGACTGATGAGCTGCTAAGAAAAGAGAAATGTAAAAGGTATAAAGTCAGAAGATGGATAGGTTCATTTTGACATGTTGAATTTTGAAAAATTTTTATTTATTAATTTTAGAGACAGAGAGGAAGGGAGGGTGGGGGGTGGGAGGGTGGAGAGAGAGAAACATCTATTTGCTGTTCCATTTATTTATGCATTCATCGGTAGATTCTCGTATGTGCTGTAACTGGGGATTGAACCCACCCTTGGCGTATGAGGACAATATTCTAACCAACTGAGCTACCCGGCCAGAGCCTATCATGGTGAGTTTTATTACTGTACACCTGGGAAAATGTGACCCTGCACGCAAATTTTTCAGGGCATAAAAGCACCCTCAAGCAGAACACAAGAAGTTTCCCAGGCTGCATAACTCTGACGTAACCAAAAGCTAGGCAGAGAAAGAATGAGCAGCAGGAAGACAGAGGGATACTTCAAGAAACCAGAAAGGATCCAGGAGGACAGGGCACATACCCAAACAGACGGCCCTGACTCCCCGACCCTGGGAAGCAGTAGGAAGGGAAAGGGCGGAGCAGAGGGCGGGCCACCTACTTGTGCTCATCGTTCAGGATGTGAACCTTAAAGAGCCGAGGCTGCACCTCTTCGGGCTCGTTGTCGGCTGGCAGGGCTTCGGGGGCTGGGAGCCACATGTTGAACTCTGCCAGCCAATTCTGAAGAGTATTGACCTGTCAGAAAGCCAAGCCCAGAGAGAGAGTTTTAAGGAGCAAGCTCAGAGCTGAGCTCATCCAGCTTGTTAGTGCCCAGGAAGGCATTAACCCAGGGCTCGCTGGAGGGCTAAGCGGAGCCTTCCCAAACTCTTACCGGCACAATGGCAAGGACTGTTTTGGCAGGCGTGTGGCGGAAGAGGACGTCGACGAAGGAGATCACTTGCAAAGTTTTTCCCAGACCCATGCTGTGGGCCAGGATACAGCCAAAGCCACTACTGGTCTTAAACCTCTCCAGGGACTCAACCAGGTTATCATACAGGAACCGGATCCCTCCAATCTGACAAGGAACACACACACAGGTCAACGGGCTGGCAAAGACCAGGGCCCAAGTTGCCCTCACTCTGGAATTAGCCAGGATTCAGCAAACGAGCAGACATTACACCAGATAGCTGGTGTGAACAGCTACAGGAATCTCCCTGGACCCTGACTAGTCTACTGGCTGGTGATGGACTTCGTGGAGAAAACACAGACAAACATGCACCTGGTATGGGGGCCCACCCCAGGCAAGACTGCAGGGGCCAGGTCCTGACAAGATCTGTCCCTCAGCCTCGCCTGGCTGCCCGGACCGCTCCCTGCAGGGCAGCCCCTCCCACGAGGAGCCAATCTTACTGCTAGCTTCTCACGTTGTCAACCTCTGTCTTTAGGGAGCTTCCACTCACTGCTCCCGATTCTAGGCTCTGGGTCAACACAAACTACTCTGCTCCCTCCGACCAGAGAGGCCCTCGGACTTCTGACTCTCACGTCTCTGGAGCCACAACTTCCTGACCAAAGCTCTGCTCTCCAGAAGCACCTCACGGAAGGAGGCTCAAGATTATGGAGCCAAGAGATCCAGCACACTCCACATGGCAGGGCAGCCCCGAGCTGGGCCCACCCGGCCCATCAGGAGTCCCGAAGCACAGGCTGTGAGGAAGAAGGACCAGGCCTTTCCAGAAGCTGCTCGTGGTACCAAACAAGTACTTCACAAGCAGTGATGCCAACAGGCCCCGGCAGGCAGTGTCCACAGCAAGGAAGCTGACGGGGACGAAGAAGAGTCAGACCTGCCGTACCTGATGAGGTTTCACTGCCCGAGCCAACTGCGGGGCCAGGAAGACGTTCTCCTCCTCAGGGGGGTGGTTCAGGTTCACGAGGACCCGCCCCAGAGCATCACGCTGGTTCAGGACGTCATTCACATGGGTGCCGCCCTTCTCCTCTTCCTCATCCTCCTCGCTGACAGACTCGCTGCTGTCTACAATGTGCAGAGTGTCCTCCTCCCCAGAGCTCAGTTCGATCACCTCTGAGACAGTCAACAGGACAAAACAAAGCAAAGCCCAGGGAGCAGAGGTAAGTCACTGCTCATTGTTATCCAAAGAGCATGGAAATAAAGGGAGGACTTGGCTCACCCATGAACATTGCTCTTGCCCAGCTTCGAGTTAAGACAAGGGAATACCTTACATTTACTGAGAGGACTCAGGGAAATTTGTCACAGACTGCGAAGTGAATGAGGAGGAACTGAACTCTTTCCCATCAAAGGGACAGCTGAGCTCTCGGGGTGGACAGTGACCAGGAGGAAGGAAAAGCACTGCTGGCTTGATCTTACCATCTCGACTGCTTTTTTCGTCCTCACTGCCACTGCTACTGTCCAAACAAATGACTTCCTGGGCTAAGACCCGAGGCGGCAGCTGTGGACCATCACTTGCTCTTAAGACGATTTCCTCTGGGAGAAGGAGTGAAAGGGAGTGTCAGATCGCACGTGGCCCAAGCGTGCTCTTCACACTTCACCAGCCCGCCCCGCTGCTGCTCTCACCAGACTGGCCACTAAGGAGAGAGGCAGAAGGCGTCTCAAAAACCTCAGCCCTCTTTCCAAGTTCCCCTTTCTCCACTGGATCTTACTCCCTAATAGCCACCTGGCCACCAGGCAAGGTCCTAACCCATTGGCATGGTAAGATCCAAAGTTAAGGGGAAAAATCTAAAGATCAATTTGAGGAGCATATTTTCATCCATCTGAACTTTTTAAAACTTTTCTTTTTTTAGATTTTATTTATTTATTTTTAGAGAGAGGGGAAGGGAGGGAGAAAGAGAGGGAGAGAAACAGCAATGTGTGGTTGCTCCTCACATGGCCCTCACTGGGGACCTGGCCTGCAACCCAGGCATGTGCCCTGACTGGGAATCGAACCGGGACCCTCTGGTTCCCAGCCCGCGCTCAATCCACTAAGCTACACCAGCCAGGGCCATCTGAACTTTTTAAACGAGAGTCCTCTGATCACGTGTTCCCAAGAAGCTGAATGGCTCAAAGGGTTCTGAGAGGTCACGACCTTCCTCCAGATCTACCCTTGACTGCCGTGCGTGGCCGAGGGCCTTTGCTGCCACCTCCACAGCTCACCAGGGAGAAACTCCAAGGGGACAGTGGGAATGGGAGCTGCGTAGTCCTTCCGCTGCTGCTCCAGGCGCTTCCTTCTTTCCAACTCCTCCTGTTGCGCCGCTTTGGTGACTGGCTCCAACTGATCCTCCCGGAGCAGCTTTCTGCACATTGAAACGAGAGAGCACTGGGTTCACCTGAGACGTGGGCGCTGCAGCGTCACACCACAGGGCACAGTCCCCAGCGCGGAGCCCCGAGAGCGGAGCGGGCGGGGAAGCCACACCAGCCCACGAACCCGTGCAATGAGCAGGCTCGGGCGGTCTGGGCCTTGTATGTTTCATATGATTTAACTTCCTGACAGAGGCCCCTGTCAGCTCATCTCTGCACATATCGGAACAAGAGTAAGACAGAGTAATGTGTGATTTGGATGACTGAGAAGCCGATTAAAGAGAGAGTTGGTATGTGGAAAGTAGGATTATAGATGATTCTATATCCTTATTTTCCAAACTTACAGTGATATTTTTAAGTTATCATTATGTTTTAAAAAAAGGAAATACAGGGCAAGAGGAGAAAAAGCATTTATCTCTTTGGTAGATGGAAGGGCTGTTGAAGATTTGCGTAGTTATGGAAGTTCACAGCTGTCGACCTCTTTCTTTTTTATAAGATTTTATGTATTTATTTTTAGACAGTGGGGAAGGGAGAAAGAGAAACATCAATGTGTGGTTGCCTCTCACGCACCCCCTACTGGGGACCTGGCCTGCAACCCAGGCATGTGCCCTGACTGGGAATAGAACTGGTGACCCTTTGGTTTGCAGGCTGTGCTCAATCCACTGAGCCACACCAGCCTGGGCCACATCTGCTGATTTCTTAGCTCAAGGAAGAAGCTCTGCTTGGAACCAGACAGTCCCCTGCCGACTGAAGTTGAATTCTAAGAAGATGACAACTCAACTTCTTTTATCTCCTCTTGTTTTGAGACATAAGAAAAAACAGAGGAAGAAACAGGGTCCGACCAGGGCACTCTATCGTGCTTGGGGTCTCCGGAGAGGGCGACACTGCCTGGCGGTGCTCAGGGGTCGCCTGCCCACCCTCTGACGCGTCCTCTGACGGCCCAGCCCCGTGGGCCTGAGCTGCGTCTTCACCAGTCACTCGGGAGCACGGCTTACACTTTCCTTTTTCCCTCGGGAAGGAGGACGCTCCTGCTCAAACCAGTCCCCCTACTACTGACAGCCTTCGAGTGAAGGAAACACCCCCACCCCGCCCCTCCGACCCAGAGCACAGCTCACCGTATGTTCCTCCTCATGTGGGACGGCTTCTGAGCTCGCTTCTTCTTGGCGTCCTCGGAGGCCAGGCTCTTGCCTGGGTGGTGCCGGCGCTGCTCCGAAGGCTCAGACTGAGATGAGGTAGTTGAAGTGCACCGCGGTGGCTGCTGCCCGTCCTCCCCCAGGGGGGCACACTCCGTGCCGCACATGTCTTCCAGGGTCGGGTCTGCAAAGACAAGGGGAGATAGGTGCCAGGGACTGTCTTTCACTGGACAGGAAATAGGTTCCGAGGCCAGACACACCTGGTTCAAACTTCCGCTCAGTAACCTCCCAGCTGGGGATCTGTGGCAAGTTACTCACCCCTCTCTGAGCCTCAGTGGACTCGTCTAGAACGTGAGGGCAGTGATGCCCGTGCTCCAGAGCTATTGTGAGGACTAAACAGTACACATGCCTAGCCTGGCCCAGGGGAGGCTCACAAAAAAATGAGAGCCAACAGTCTGGCTATAATTTTGTGATTAAAGTAAGGAAGCTTCATGGCCTCAGAATGTTCAGAAAGGGACGCTGGGTTCCAAACGCAGCTCGCACTCACTTGTGTGACCCCAAGCAAGTCTCGTCTGGCAGCAAGGACAGTGCTCCTCCTTTCTGGCCCTTCCGCGTCCACGCATTCCATCCCCAGCCACCTAACGAGGGCCCACAGCACGGCAGGCGCTGTCGCAGAGGTCCCAAGGAATACCTGTACGCCTCCTTCCCTTTAAGAAGTTTATTTTCTAGACAATCTGATTAAAAAGTGGGCAGACGACCTGAACAGACATTTCTTCAGAAGACACAGAGATGGCCAATATGCATATGAAAGATGCTCACCATCACTAACCATCAGAGAGATGCAGATTAAAACCACAATGAGACAGCACCTCACACCTGTCAGGATGGCCGTCATCAAGAAATCAACAGACAGCTAGTGCTGGCGAGAGTTCGGACAAAGGGGAACCCTCGCACACTGTTGGTGGGAAGCAGATTGGTGTAGCCACTGTGGAAAATAGTAAGCAGATTCTTCAAAAAGTTAAAAATAAAAGTACCTTACGAACCAGCAAAACCCACTTTTGGGTATTTACCCAGAGAAATCCAAAACACTAATTTGAAAAGAAATCTGCACCCCTATGTTCACTTCAGCATTATTTACAATAGCCAAGACGTGGAAGCAACCCCGTGTCTATTCACAGACAACTGGATAAAGATGTGGTACATGTATACAGCGGAGTGTTACTCAGCTGTAAAAAAGAATGAAGTCTTACCATTTGTGACAACATGGCTGGACCTAGAGGGTATTATGCTAAGTGATGTATGTCAGACAGAGAAAAACAAGCACCATAAGATTTCACTTATATGTGGGATCTGAAAAACAAAGTAAATGAACAAACAAAACTGAAACAAACTCAGATACAGAGAATACACTGACTGTTGCCAGATGGGAGGGGCTCGGGGGGCTGGCTGACAAGGTTAAGGGATGAAGAAGTACAAACTTGCAGTGAGAAGACAGTCCCGGGGACGTGAAGTACAGCTTAGGGGGAAGCGTCGATAATATTGTAATAACTATGTAGGGTTCAGATGGCGCTAGACTTATTGGCGGGGATCACTTCCTAAGTATATAAATGTCTAACCACTACGCTGTACACCTGAAACTAACAGAATACTAAATGTTAACTATAATGTTAAGTTTTTCAAAATTTTTCAGTGATAAAACAAACTATTTTAAAAGAACGTCATTTGCCACCTGCATTTGGTGTCATTACAAACAGCCCATCTGAGAACGTAGACCATATCTTTGTTCCAAACCTCACCACAAGTCGGCCACCGGACAGCCACTGCTGCCTCTGCACACCTGCTCAGAGTTCGGCCTCACGCACGTCTGAGCACCTGCCCCGTACCAGGCGTTGTGTCAAGGCACAGCGGAGATGTCCACACCGGGAAACACAAGCACAGTGAGGTGAGTGCCTAGCAGCAACACCTGGGGAAAGGACACCTAATCAGCCCTGCTCAGAGCTGGGTATGAGGATGCTTCCTTGGGAAACGTAAGACCTGGGCTTGATCTAATAGAATAGGTAGGCACCAGCTGGTAAAGGAGGAAAGAAAGAACATTCTGAGCAGCTATAAGAAGATAAGGAAAAGGAACAGACTTTAAACAAGGTGGAGCAATTAGGAAAACACATGGCATTCAGTGTGGGCTAATCCACAATGAGTAAGCATGGCAGCAGCAGGGGCCTTCCAACCCCACAACCACTTCCCTGTCTCTTCCCAGGATCCCCCTTTCGAAGACAGACTTAGGGGTAGATCCAGGATCCTTCCTAGAAGTTGGCACAGAAGTCAACCCCTTTCCCAGGGAGGACTACTTCCAAGGCCTCTTCTTCCTGGCACCTACACCCCACTGCCTCACGTTTGGGTGCAGAGGGGAAGCCAAGGAAGCCACTGCCAGAGTGGAGGGCAGGGGGGACGGGTGGTGTGAACATGCGTGCACGCGCGCGCGCGCGCACACACACACACACGCACACACACACACACACACTCTCTCGCAGGTTCACCCAGGGCCGTTCACTCCTCTGCAGCAGTGCTAGAAGCATCTTCCTGGGCCTTCGCATTGAGAGACCCTGAAGGTTTCAGGCAGATAACCTCTGCTTTTGAAGAGCAAAGGAGAAACAGCCGAGGGAGGCACCAGACAAGAAACGCTCATGATGGACCCTGCAATTCCATTAACATGGGCAAGAGGGGGAATCATCACAGGCCACTGTCCAGCTCACTGGATCCACAGCAGGCCTTTTCTAAAAGGCCCCCAGCGATGGCAGAGTAAGGGTGGCAAGAAGCTCAGGGGCACATTGCACCTGCTGAGGAAGCAGGGCGCTGTTGCTCCTGTGTCCAATAGACATGAGAACTAAAGGAGAAGCTCCAAGTGAAAGTGTAAGTTGGGCTAACCACACCCCAAATTCACCACCCTCACCCCACATTTCCACCTGAAGCACCACAGAGGAAATCTCCACAATCTCTGTTTTCCTTAAGATCTATCATTCCCTCAGGCGCCCACCCCTACTCCTCCAAAGAGCTAATACTTTCATGGCATTGTCACCTAATGGTACTGTCACCTTCCTCCTACCTCACAGCCCTAAAAACCAAGGCCACCAAATTCCTCCTCCCAAAGGAGCAGGTGTCTGGACAGCAAACTCCCTGAGAGGGGCATCTGCTAAATGGCCACGTTCGCCACACATGGCACTTCGGCCTGCACACCAGTTACACTTGGGGCTGGGTTGGCAGACTTCAACTTGGTGTTTTGCTGGGCCCTCTGGTTTTGATAAAGACCTCTGCTGTCCTGCAGGGCTTACGGCCTTTTGTTTTGTTTCTGTTTCACAAGCACATTTACTGAGCGGCCACTGGGCGGAACAGCTGGAGGCGAGGTTGTCAGAGGAGGCAGGTAAGCCGGAATCAGAGTGCAGAGGGCAGGCCAAGGGGCCTGCCGCTAGCTGTTGTTTCCTTCTGGCTTCTGCCCTGCAGAGCGAACTGTTCCTGGGGGAGAAAGAACAGAACCTGGTGGCCTTTCAGTGTCACAGACAAACTCACTATCAAACACTGCAGCCGGTGAGGACGGGCTGTGGATTCCCTGCATGGGGTGGGACGCGGCCAAAGCAGCAGCAGTTTAAAACGATCCGAGACAGCACATGAAGTTCGCGTGCACACTTAGTTCAGACAGTTTCCCCTGCCCTTTATAAAGACGGTGCAGGTCTAAACCAGCTCCTTACCGCCCGGCATTCTTTGAACGAATCCTCAGCTTCTGGGTTCAACAAGTACAGCGTGCCTGTTAGACAACATCGGTTCACGGGCGCGCTACTACTGAAAGCTGCTGTCATGCGAGCAGAGGTGCCCACGTGCCACGCTGCTGCTTCATGACGCTGCGAAGTGGCTGGTTTCTGCATAACAGCATGCCACATCTTAAACCATTCTTAATGATAAAACTGTTATTTTAAAATTTCTATAATTTTCCCTAAGTCAAAATGTAATTTTTTAAAAAAGATTTTATTTATTTATGGAGAAAGGGGAAGGGAAGGAGAGAGGGAGAGAAACATGAATGTGTGGCTGCCCCTTGCGTGCCTCCTACTGGGGACCTGGCCCACAACTCAGGCAGGTGCCCTGACTGGGAATTGAACCTGTGACTGTTTGGTTTGCAGGCCAGCATTCAATCCACTGAGCCATACCAGTGAGGGCACTGGTAACTTCTCACTATGTGCTCCTTTTTACTTTCTAAATATTGAACCATGTGACTCTACAACCTAATCAAAATAATTAAGTTTCAAGAAACAGCCCTCCCCGAAAGCCTACATTTTAATTCACCAAGAGCCACTGAGGAAAAAAGAGAAAAGCTTCAACAAAGAGGTAAAGAGACATGTGCTCTGTTAGACAAAAAGGAAAATTAGTGTCTGCATGGTTTAAGAGTCAATGACCACTACCACCAAGTTCAGCATCATCAAGTCAGATCTGGTTGCAAATACCCCTGAACTTCTCCTTCAGGTGAGCCACCCCAAGCAGGAATCACCAGAGATATATAAACACCAATGAATGCTTACACAAGCTTCTCGGGAATGAGTTAGGAAAACCACCAAGACGAGTATGACCAGGCAAATGAGTAGCTTTGAAAGAAAAACCCCTGCGTTTCGTTCACTGCAAGGTCCGCGTACAACGTAAACACTTCCAGGGCCCTTTCTCCAGCTGTTCCATCTCTTCTTCCTCCTCAGTCCCGTCTGCATGAACAAAGTCGGCGGGTCCCACACCTCAGCGTGGGCCTCCTGGCACGACGCAGCAGGGTGAACGCGGCACCACCTGTGACGCACGTGTGCCGCAGCAGTGAAACCTGAACCTGAACACACCCTGGTTTCTCAGCCCAGTCTGCAGAATCACAGGGCAAAGAACAGTGTTAAACTCGGCCAGCAAGACCACAGGGGTGCAACCCGCAAAGTCTAGAAAGACGCAAAACTACAGAACAAGTGAATCCTTTTCTCCTACAAATAGCTGCACGGGAAAAAAATGAAAAAGAGCTAGGGAAAGCTTATGAGAATATATTAAAGAGATTTAAAGACAAATCAACTCAATTTGGATCTTGTAGGGATTTTAATAAATTGACAGTAAAAAATAATTTTTAAAAGATAATCAGGAGTTACCTGGATATTTTATAAGAAATATTGAGTTAAAAAATTTAGGTGTGATAGCATATTGTGTTTGTTTTTTGGCTTTTTTTTTTCTTTTTAGGACTTACGTATTAGAAAATAGAATACACACACTCTGAAGCTTTTACAGATACAATGTTCCGTTCAGGACCTGCTGCCAAACGCCCCGCGGCCGGGGACAGACGACACAAGGCCAGCCCTGTACCGGCAAGTCCTGAAGACAGCACAGGGGCCGGGGTTCATTTTCCCACTGTTCCTATTTTATTAAATTATGTTTCAGATTTTCCAGAATAGACAAATTCATGTGTTCTTTTTAATTTTAGAAGTTTCTTAAATTTTCAGTTGTGTTCTCCTATTACTACATCAGGAAGCCTAGGGCGGAGGTGGAGGGAAGGAAAAGTCCCAGGCCTGTGCCCTTGGGCTGTGACGGTCACCAGTGCTTCTCTGTTTATTTTTCCCTCTCTTCCGTCTGTGGGGCAGGAACAGAAGCGGGGGGCGCATTCCCCGTCCTCCCACTACTAGTTTTACTGGAAAACCAAATCAACAAGCACCAATCTCTGAACTATTTAGATCTCAACTTCTCCACTTTTGTTAATATATATTTGCATACTTTATACTAGTGATCAAAGAATACACAACGTTTTGTGTTAAATATAAATATCTCTTTGACACCGTCCACACCCATGTCACTTCAATGGCAGGCTCTCAGTGTACCAGGGAACGCTGTGTCATCCCCCTGGGGCAGGGCACCTGGCTGTTCGTTATTCTTTGTTACCTCTACGGTGGTGTAAGTATCTGTGTACAAATTATTCTTTCCTTTTGATTTATTTATTTGTGGTACAATCCGCAAATCCACTTCTGTGGTACAATGTGGTACAGCTGGAGGGATGAGTAGAGTTTTACTGTTTAGGAATTGGTGAATCTCCCACGAAGGGTCACAGGAAACACCTCAGGGTCTGCGGGCCAAGGGTCCCGACAGCGACACAGTCATGCCACGAGCTCGAAGGCAGCCATGCACCGTGTAGCTGTGTCCAAAAACAGGCTGAAACAGCTTTGAAAAAGAACAAAATCGGAGAACTCACACTTCCTGATTTCAAAACTTACTACAAATCTATAGTAACCAAAGCTTTACGGTAATGGCATCAAGACAGCCGTATAGACCAATGGGGGAAAAAAAAAAACTTAAAGCCCAGAAAAAAACTCTCACATACATGTTCAAATGATTTTCAATAAGAGTACCAGTATCATTCAATAGGAAAAAACAGTATTTATAACACATGCTGCTGAGAAAACTGGATATCCACGTGCAGAAGAATGAAATTGGACCCTTAGCATGTACAAAAATTAATTCCAAATGGATCAAAGACCTAAATATAAAACCTAAAACTATAAAACTCTCACAAGAAAACACAGTGGAGAAGCTTCATGACATTGGATTCCGCAATGATTTCTTGGACATGACACCAAAAGACATAGGCAATAAAAGAAAAAAAAAGACAAACTGGACTTCATTAAAATTTTGTGCATCAAAAGACGCTGTCAAGGGTGGGTGGAGGCGGGAGAAGGTATGGGGGGAGTGGTCGTGGGGACAAACGATGCTATCAACCAAGTGAAGAGGCAACCCAGGGAATGGGAGAAAATACTTGCAAATCATATCTGATAAGGGCTTAATATCTAGAACATATAAAGAACTCCTAAAACTCAACAACAACAAAAAAGATTCCAAATGGGCAAAGGACACAAGCAAACATTTCTCCAAAGAAGATGGACAAATGACCAATAAGCACATGAAAAGATGCTCAGCATCATTAATCATTAGGAAAATGTAAAGCGACACTACAGTAAATACCACCTCACACCAACTAGGATGGCTAGTATTACCAAAAAAAAGTGTTAAGAAAAAAAGGAGAAAAAATGTGTTAGCAAGGCCGTGGAGAAATCGGAACCCTGGGGCACGGGGGCAGGAACGTGAGAGGGTGCAGCTGCTGTGGACACCAGTGTGGGGTCCCCCCCAAATCAAATACAGAATTACCGGATGGTCCCGCACTTCCACTTCTGGGTGCGCACTCAACAGAGCCGAGAGCAGGGGCTCGAAGAACTACGTGAACACCCACACTCCTGGCAACATTTACAACAGCTACAACGTGGAAGCAACCCGACGTCCACCAACAGATGAAAGAATAAGCAAAATACGACACATACATGCAATGGAATTTTAGTCAGCCTTAAAAAAAATTCTGACACATGCTACAACGTGGGTGAATGAATGTTGAGGATGTTATGTTAAAGAAAGTGTGCCAGTCACAATCAAAGACTGTGATTCCGCTCACGAGACACTCAGGGTAGATCAAGTCACAGAGACAGAAGGTGGAATGGTGGTTCCCAAGGGCTGGGGGAGGACATCATGCAGATGAATTATTCAGTGGGTACGGAGTGTCAGCAGGGGGTGATGAAAAGGTTCTGGTGATGGATAGTGCTGTTGGTTACACAATAATATAAATGTACTTAATGCCACTGAATTGTATTCCTCAAATGACTACAATGATAAAATTGAAGTTATGTATATTTACACACACACACACACACACACACACACACACACAGAGCTGGCTCAGTCGTTATGCAGAGTTAAAGAAGTCAGACACAAAAGGCCACGTACTGCATGATTCCATGTACAGAAATGCCCAGGACAGACAGACAGGAGGGCGGTGACAGCAGGGGCTGGGGGACAGGGTATGAGAGGGACTGCTTAGGGGTAACAGGGTTTTCCTTTGGGGTGATGAAAATGGTTTGAATTAAAGATGGTGGTGGTGGGTGTTCAAACTTATGAATATACTAAAAATTCACTAAACTGTACACTTTAAAATGGTAAATTATATCTCAATAAGAATATGTACACATATATTTTAAAGTGGGCTCAGGGATTCTGCTTCCAGCTAGGATGAAACAGTTTGAGGCAAACCAATGCTCACACAAAGAACAGCCAGAAATAGGTTATCAAATCTTAAAAAAACACACAAACAACAACAAAAGCCTTTTTTTTTCTTTTGAAGGCACTGAAAAAGCTGCTGCGGCCACCAGAGGTGGAGGGGACAAGGTGCCAGGGAAGGGAAACCCAGAAGAGGTGAGCCAGCACCCCGCCGCTGCCACTTCCCCCACTTTTGCCAAGTCTGGGCGCTGGAGCAAGAAGTTGAGACTCTAAGTCACCCAGACAGAGAGCTATTACTAAGAGACAAAGAAACCAAAAGAACTTTTGACAATTTGTGGCTAAAATGACAAAAATTGAAGACATAAGGAGCCAAGTCCTGGTGAGAGGGAAAGGCAGAGCTGAGCCAAACACTCAAGCTCATTTTCTTTTCTTTTCTTTTTTAAATATATTTTATTGATTATGCTATTACAGTTGTACAGTTGTCCCATTTCCCCCTTTATTCCCCTCTACCCTGCACACCCCCTCCCACCCACATCCCCCGCCTTTAGTTCATGTCCATGGTCATACATGTAAGTTCTTTGGCTTCTACATTTCCTATAGTATTCTTAACCTCCCCCTGTCTATTTTCTACCTACCATTTATGCTTATTCTCTGTACCTTTTCCCCCTCTCTCCTCCTCCCACTCCCCTGTTGATGACCCTCCATGTGATCTCCATTTCTGTGGTTCTGTTCCTGTTCTAGTTGTTTGCTTAATTTACTTTTGTTCTTGTTTGGGATGTGGTTTTTAATAACTATGAGTTTGCTGCCATTTTACTGTTCATATTTTTTTTAATCTTCTTTTTCTTAGATAAATTCTTTTAACATTTCATATAATAAGGGATTCATTACCCAAGATTAAAATTAAGGAGAGAACCTTAGAAGCAGCAAGAGAAAAGGGGACAGTTACCTACAAAGGGGCGCCCATAAGACTGTCAGCTGATTTCTCAAAAGAGACCTTACAGGCAAGAAGGGGCTGGAGAGAAGTATTCCAAGTCATGAAAGGGAAGGACCTACATCCAAGAATACTCTATCCAGCAAAGCTATCATTTAGAATGGAAGGGCAGATAAAGTGCTTCTCAGATAAGGTCAAGTTCAAGGAGTTCATCATCATCGAGCTCATTTTACATTCAAGTCACTTGCTTCATTCCAAAGTTGAATGAGATGGGGGGAGGGGAGTACGAAGCTATGCAGAAAGCCACTGAAAAGCAGAGCAGATAGTCCTGCCATCTCGAGGTGCAGGAAAGACAAGAATTAGAATTAGGACCCACCAGAGCATGGGGGCCCAGTGAGCACCCTGGCTCTCAGTCGGAGCCTGTGGGATGGCCGCACCCTAGAAACAGGGGTGTGCGGACGTAGAAAAGACCTATAACCCGTGACCCAGCTTTGATTCATCTCTGTCCAACTGGACTGAGGCGATTGGCCCACTACGTCTGCCTAGAAGAGGAAAGGAAAACCCTCTCTAAAGGTATCATCCATAGTCTCTACAACTTTTTATATATAACACTCAGCAGTCAATGGAAAGTTACCAGATGTGCCAGGAGACAACACCAATAATCAAAACTTAAGAGGGATAAACAGACAATAGAAACAGAATTACTGGTGACCCAGATACTAAAACAAACAAACAAAAAACCCTGATAAAAATGTGCAAGAAAACAAAAAGAGAAATGGAGAAAATTAGAGATGAAGAATGTCACCAGGTACTCAGACTACATAAAACAAAGGGAAATTGTAGACAAAAAATATATAATAACTGGAATCAAGAAGCTCTGTCAATTACCAGGTAGGATAAACATAAAGAAAACTATCCCTAGGGAGATGACAGCAAAACTGTTGAAAAGCAGTAACAGAAAATCACACAGCAGCCACGCGCGCAGAGAACACACCTTCCAAGGGGCAACAGAAAGAACGATAATGGATTTTTAAGACAGAAAAGACATTAGAAGACAGTTGAAAATCTTCTAAGTGTTGAAAGACTACAGCTGGCAACCTAGAATTTTGTATCAGCGAATATATCATTCAAAAATGAGGGCCAAATGAGGACACTTCGACAAACAAAAATACAGAATAAATCTGTTGCCAAGAAATGTACACAAAAATAAATACCAAAGGAAGTTGTTCAGATGGAAAGAAAATTATCTCAGACAGAAGAGAAGAAATGAAAAATGACAAAAAGGTATGTGTGAAATATATACATGAATATTGACTACAGAAAAAGCAATATTTAATGGTATTTAAAATATGTAAAATTAAAATGCATAAAAATAACAAAAGGCAGGAAAGAAGTAAACAGACTCAAAGTGTAATGAAGTCCTAATACAGTCAGGGAAGCAATAAGAGCAATAATTTGTATCAGATAAGAATGCATACTGGAATGCTGGACGACCACTAGAAGTATAGTAAAGGATCACATAACAAGCCAGTAGAATCATTGGGGAAAAAACGATTAATCTAAAAGAAGAACAAGAACAAAGATGAGGTGGAAAATAAATACAATAGTAAGGTGATAAGTTTTAACATTGCATCAATAATTACATTAAATATAAATGGACTAAAATTAAAAGACTAGATAAAGAAACAAAACCCAACTATGTAGAGTGAGCAAGGAACACAACTTAAACAAGAATAAAAAAAGGTGGAAAGGAGAGAATAAGCACTAACAAGCACTACCTGAAAACTGATGTGCACGCACTAGTTCAGATGAAGAAAACACTGGGGTAGAAGCATCACCAGAAATGGAAAGGCTGCTCCGTAATGACAAAGGGTCCGATACATAAAGGACACAGCAACGGCAGCTCTGTGCGCACACAGCACCTCAGCTCCAGAATGTACCGACACTGACCAAACGGCAAGGAGAAACGCACGCATTTCCAATCACAGTGAGAAGCTTACCTCTTTCAGTAACTAGACTAGTAAGAGCCACCAGACAAAAGGACAAAACGGTGAGGCCACATCAAGAACTGAGTGACATAATTAACAAACCTGAACGAACAAACTTAGAATACTTCCCTCAACAATGACAAAACACATTCCTCCAGCATCTCCCGCACCATTTAGCAAAACTGCCCATGTGCTGGACCATAAAGCAAACCTCAACACATTTCAAACAGCTGAGATCACTCAGAGTATGTATCTAATCAGAGTGGAATTAAGCTAGAAATAAAAAACAGATAACTAGAAAATTCCCAACTGTATCTATATACTTCTGAATAATCCGTACACTTCTAAATGATTTATCAGGCCAAAAAAGAAATAGCAATGGAAATCAGAACATAATTATATAGCATTACAGAAACTTGAGGAATGAACTACTTCTGACCTTGAGAGAGTAACTGGTTCTGAACTAGCCATCTGAGATGACTGTTTAAAAAAATCATTACAAGGCTCGGCTGGTGTAGCTCAGTGGATTGAGTGTGGGCTGGGAACCAGAGGGTCCCGGTTCGATTCCCAGTCGGGGCATATGCCTGGGTTGTGGGCCAGGTCCCCGTGAGGGCCATGTGAGAGGCAAGCATACATTGTTCTTTCTCCCTCCCTTCTCTCTCTGAAAATAAATAAATAAAATCTTAAAAAAAAAAAAAAATCATTACAAATTCTTTGACTCCTCTCTGAACAAGGGCTAGGGCTACCTCCCCTTGAGTTTGGGTGGACTCACGATCGATTAACCCAAGATCGGAACAGAAGTGACACTAGGTGACCTCTGAGACTAGATTACAGAAGTCAATGCAAAAACTTCCTTGTGATCTGCATTTTGAACCCTCACCCACCACATACAAAGCACGGCCCCTCTGAGGCCACCATGCCACACAGAGACACAGGCCCCGTGGAGTTAACGCCCTGCGCAGCCTCAAAGAGCCAGCTGCGCTGTCCACCAGCAACCAGCACTGATCGCCACCACGAGTCAGCGGGGATGCCTGGTCTAGTCAACTTCAGATAAGCGCGACTGCGTGAGAGACCCCGAGGGGCAGCTGCTTGGCTACTGCCTTCCAAAATCCCTGACTCACAAAATCATGAGCAAAACACTACCGTTGAAGGTGGTAAGTTGTAGGACAATTTGTTATGCAGTAAGAGAACTGGAACACTCTACCTCTGTAAACAGTGATAAAACTGGACCAAATGTTGGAGGCACACACACTCAGGCAGTGTTAAACAGGCAGCCCCAAACGGCAGACTCCAAGGCGGGGAGCTCAGGAGAGGGGCCCACAGTCATCCGCTCTGCCTGGGGGCAGTGTCCTACGGCAGCGTAAACACCTGCGGTCCTCCGACAAAGCACAGAGAGGCTGAGGAGGCAGAGATCAGGGCTCAGGGCAGCTTATGTGGCTACAATTTTGGAGAAGAGAATTGTACTGGGAGGGGGGCAGATGTCTCAGAGAAGGACTGAGTACAGGCGTAGCTGGACACGCACAGGCTGGGGTCGCTCTAGGCTCACCAAATCACAGTGGTGACCGGTTGAGAGCAGAACGGTGCAGTCTACAGTACTAGGGGAGGAACAGGGCGAGAGGAACTTGGGGGTTCAGAGCTGCCGGAGTGGAAAGATTTCATTAACATCTTAATACCCTCAATAAATTCAATTAGCCCTGGCTGGTGTGGCTCAGTTGGTTGGAGCGTTGTCCCATAAACCTAAGGGTTGCAGGTTCAATTCCCCGTGAGGACACATGCGTAGGTTGCAGGTCTGGCGCCAGGTCGGGGTGCGTGCCAGAGGCAAGTGATTGATGTTTCTCTTTCATATCGATGTTTCTCTCCCTCCCTTCCCCTCTCTCTAAAATCAATAAGCATGTCCTCAGGTGAAGATAAAAAATAATAAAAGTTAAAAAATTAAAAAATAAATCCAATTTAAAAAATCTATTAACCTCCCTACCATCCAGCTGAGACAATAAAAAAGGCTGTCCTTAGGCACGAGAACCACACTCCAGAGCAGCGGTGTCAGACTCGTTCTCACCGGGGGCCACGTGGGCCTGGCGGTGGCCTTCAAAGGGCCGAATGTAATTTCAACTCCTTAACAGTTAAGGAGTCCTTACATTTATACAGTCCTAATACTGTTTCAGCACTTTGAAGGCAACCGCGAGGCCGACGTGGCCCCCGGTGAGAATGAGCGTGACACCCCTGCTCTGGAGTAAGACCTATGCTAGACCCCCCCCCCCACCCCGACAGAGCGTAAGGCCGAGTACCGACGCCACCAGCAGGGAGACGCACTCAGAGGCCGGGTACCGCTGGGTTAGGCTTGGGGACTATGTGGGCTTTTCACAGGTTAGTAATATAAAAGAGCGTAAAACTAAGGCCTTCCAAGTTCAAGGTGATCAAATGTAATTGAACTGTCTGCTAAAATTAGAATGAACACTTCAGAGGAACATAATGGAATACAGACTCTCTATAATGTATTATGCACAAAGACTATTATTTAATTACAAATTTCCAAATATGCAAAGAAACAGGAAAATGTGATCCATAGTCTAGAAATATTCCATCCAGAGAAACCTAGATGGCCAAGGTGTTAGTCTGTCAGCCATGGCCTTCCTGGATAGCTTACCCATGGTAACCAACCATGAGAAATAATAAATGTTAGTTATTTATTTATAAAACTTGCCATCTTAACTATTTTATTTTATTTTAAGATTGTATTTATTTATTTTTAGAGAGGGGAAGGGAAGGAGAAAGAGAGGGAGAGAAACATCCATGTGTGGTTGGTTGCTCTCGCGTCCCTCCACTGCAACCTGAATGCAACGTGGCATGTGCCCTGACTGGGAATCGAACCAGTGACCCTTCTGTTTGCAGGCTGGTGCTCAGTCCACTGAGCCACACCAGCCTGTTCTAAATCAGTAAGTTTAGGGGAGACTTATGACACAAAACAGTAACTGAAATGGAAACTCGGTGCCTGGGGTGCTGCCACAATAAAAAAACAAATAAAGATAAAGCATGGGATTCCACCCGAGACTTCCGCCAAGATGGCAGCGTAGGTGGTCGCACTCGCTGCCCGCACATCCAGAATGTCCATACAACTAATGCAGTAGCAAAAATTTAAACAACCAGAACGGACAGAATCGAACTGAAGGGAAGTCCGACACCCAGGAGGTAAGAGAAGACAAACATCCAGGCCGGTGAGCGGGGCAGAAACGGGCGGAGGAGGCAGCGCGCACGGAGGGTCTCACTCACGCCGCGACTTACTTACGCCGCTACTCAGGCTGCCAGTGCCTGAACAGGGCGTGGCTCCAAACAACGGGTGAATACCGCAAGCCGGTGACGCTGCCGGAGAGAGGCCAGGGCTGAGCCAGCAG